>CM023485.1:126792404-126827689 GCA_013339685.2 Hyalomma asiaticum
TTTCAAGGAATAATTTACGCAAGGTGTTGCTTGATACGCACGTTCGAATCCGATGTCCTTATCCAACGATTCAATTCGCTCAAAAAGACTGCTCCATGGAACCTTTTCATGAGTGCAGATTTCGACCAGATGCTGTAAAGAGAAAATAATACGTTCAGTTAGCCGCATGGTAGCACAATGCAGGTCGAGTGGAAATGCAAGTTCATTAAAAAGAAATAAAACGCGACGTAGTTTTAGGAGAAGTTTTGCCACACAGATGTTGAGTGAGCGAGGGACCAGAAGCTACATAGCCGTGCCGCAAGCGCGCGTACTTGTTCTGCTGTTGCCAGCGTTATTTGCCAATTTTAGAAATATCGCTCTTGTGCGACAACATCACTAGATGTGCTGGACAACGCAGGCCCCGCATGCGCGCGGTGATATTTCTCCTGGCCATTTGTCTGCATACCCAATTGTTCTTTTGGCGCCAATTCACTGTCAGACCTTCCTAACGCGCACAGTGGACCCGAGATACATCCCATATCGAACATTCGTATCATCTCAAAGTCTTCCAGTTGAAGGCTATTGATATAAAAGAATGCGCCATGTTGGGAACTTTTACTGGGTGAGGCAACACCAGCTACACAGCTATGCTCGAACTTTGCCTTTTCATGAGAACCGATGTTATTTCAACACTGTCTTTTGCAACGTTCTCATAGCAGTTTCTCGCTGGTTTTTTCATTGTCCACGTGGCTGATTTCACATTTTTACAAAGCTGTATGTCTTGAATCGCAGATTGTGTTGCATGAGGCATAGCTCGTTCCTGTAGATCTTAAACAAAATGGCAGACCAAAGATATGCAAGATAGCTAAGCCTAACGCAGTGAGTTTAACCATCAGGAACTCTTCTGTGTCGCTTACAGAAATTTAACTGCTGTCACGAAAAAGGACGTGTATCCCCTTCCTCGGATCGATGATGTCATCGACTGCCTCCATTCTGCTCCTTACTTCACCTCACTGCATTCGAGATCAGGTTATTGGCAGGTGCCAGTGCACCAAGGCAACAAAGAGAACGCAGCCTTGGTGACTCCTGATGGCCTCTGTGAGTTCAACGTCATGCCCTTTGGGCTTTGTAATGCGCCGACAACGTTCGAACGATTTATGGACACCATCATCTGTGGAATGAAATGGGAAATTTGCTTATGCTATCTGGATGATGAGATTTTTTGAAGCAGTTTGGATGAGCGTAACCGACGTTTTAGTCTCGTCCTTGATTGTGTCGAAAAAGCCGGCCTGGTGCTGAACTCCAGGAAATGTCGCTTTGGAGAGACTGAAACGTTGGTACTTCGACATCCAGTCGACAGGAACAGTGTGAGGTCCGATCCACAGAAGATTGAAGCAGTAAGTTCCTTCGAATCACCGAAGGCACTGCAGGAGCTGCGGAGTTTCTTGAGCTCATTCTCGCATTTCGTCGCTTTGTACCAAGATTGACCGATGTTGTGTACCCACTGACTTGCCTTCTAAATAAGGATGTTCCTTTCAATTGGAAGTCGGCTTGCGACGAGGCGTTCGGCCAACTGAAGTTCCAGCTAACATCGGCACCTATATTGCGCCACTTCGATATATACTCGCCTACAGATGTGCACACTGATACGAGTGGAATTCACATCGGAGCGGTGTTAGTACAACGTCATGACGGATCTGAGCACGTTGTGGCTTATGCCAGTCGATCGCTGAGTAAGGCGGAGCGCATTTACACCGTCACGGAACAAGAATGCTTGGCAGCGGTCTTCGCAGTTCACAAATTTCGATCCTAGAGTACACGGTCGCTCGTTCAATATAGTTACAGTCCACCACACTCTATACTTGTTGGTGAATCTCCGTGACCCCGAGTGGTCTACTGGCACGTTGGGCTCCTCGACTTCAGGAGTACGACTTCGTCATCTTACAAGTGCGGTCGTCGTCACGCAGATGCCGACTGCCTTTCCCGCCATCCTCTACCGACTACGGAGTGTGACGAACACAACTTCGATGACTGTTTTGCTTGTATTTCGGCCACATTATCGGACTCCACGAGATTCCGGGATGAACAAGCTAGTGATATTAGCCTGGAGCCACTTTTCACTGCTGTGCTGCATCCTCATGCCAGCGGTCGGTTTTGTGTACGAACTGGCCTACTTTACAAGACGAGTCATTCGTGTAACGCTGCACGCTTTTTCCTGGTGGTTCCGCAGAGTCTGCGACCGGACGTACTGAATGCCGTGCATGATGACGCAGCCTCTGGCCATCTAGACCTTTTAAGAACACTGAGCCGCTCACAGGAGCGATTTTACTGGCCCACAATGCGAGACACCATCAAGCAGTATGTGAGTGTTTGCGAGAAATGTCAACGCCATAAGCGCCCTACGATTACTCCGCGGGGTTTTATCCAGCCTCTGCCACCATCGTGTCCATCGTTTGAACAAATAGGCATTGATCTCTTGGGGCCATTCCCACGTTCTTCTAACGATAATCGGTGGGTTACCGTATGTGTAGACCACCTGATCCTTTATGCAGCAACTGTGGCCATACCATCTTCATCAGCTACATGCGTTGCCACATGCTTGCTGCGATTTCTTATCCTCAGTCACGGTTCCTCGTGTGACAATTAGTGATCGGGGTCGTCACCTTGTTGCAAACGTCGTTGAAGAATTCGTCTCTGCAGCTTGAAATTTCGGCATTCAACACTTCACCACCGTCAAACCAACGGCCTTGTAGAGCGTACGAAGAGGGCTCTTACCACTGGTCAAGTATGTCTCCTCCGACCACAAAGACTGGGATGACGTGTTCCCATTCATCAGATATGCTTATAATACCGCAATGAATGAGGCGACGGATTACAGTCCTTTTAGATGCGGAGCATCTCTTGCTCGCGGGTATGTCACGCGTCCGATGTCCGCACTCACACTACGCATGCGCGACTCTCCTCTCCCTTCCCTATCTCCAACAGCTGCTGCAAAAAAAAAAAGCGGGTAGAGAGTGCGCGCGCTCTCTACCCGCTCGAGCTTATGGTTGTCATAAGCTCGAGATTACGTCGGGAGGGGGGTCCTGGCGACGGTTGGACACCTGAAAGGTTTCAGTCGTTCAAGTGCCATTTACAACTCACTCTACAGCAGAACAGGAATTGGCCTCCCTGGTTAAGTACAAAAGGACAGAAAGTTGAGCGAGTTGGTAACAGTCCATAATCAAAAGAAGAGGCGTGCAGGACACGGACACAAGGAGAGCAGTGAACAACACCGACGCCGACTAACAACTGATGCACAGCACAGAGGCGAAAAAGAAAGAAGACACACAGCTTATCTGCGCATGCTCGGAATGGTAGCGCCACCTGTCAATCGGTTACACGTGCCGGTCTTCGCGATAGACAACTCCTAAGGCTTTCTATCTCCTCTCTAAGCTAATCGACGGCTGACTCACGCATGCACTTCCACTAATACTGATATGCCAGGCCTCACCAATAACGCGTATCTTCGTTCTTATGCCTGTACAGGATCTCGGTTTGTCTAACTCGGCATGCAGCTACAGACCTGGCAGTGCAAGGATAGATTGGACGGCGTCCCACCTGATAGCGACCTTCTGTGTTCAATTAATCTTGATTAATACAACGCGCAGTTTGCCCTACATAAAAACGTCCGCAGCTAAAAGGGAATCTTATAAACTACACCCATGCGACAGTCGCTGAAATTGTTCTTGGCTAGGTGCTTAACAGGACAGATATCCGTTCGCTTCTTACCTTCCATCTGCTCATTTCTTCTATGCACTGAAGCACAAACCCTTCCTAACTTATTGGGAGCCGTAAACACAACATTAACCCCATATTTACTTCCCCTTTCTTAAGCCTGTGCGAAACTGCGTGGATAACGGAATACTCACGACCTTTTCTTGTTAATGTTACTCTCTGCTACAGCTTTTGTTCCGGTCGAAATCGACTTCTTAAGACGCTCAGCTACTGTGGCTATGGCTAGTCTAGGGTAACCTGCATCTAAGAGGCGCTCGACCTGCGCATTAAAGCTAATGGTCAAACGGTGCACGCACGACTTCGATAGGGCTGACTTTAAACAGGACAAGGCTATTCCGTTTTTACTACTTTCGAATGCTTGGAGTCAAAGTTAACAACGGCTTAGATGCTCTAGGGGAATACTGCCAACACACGTGATTCTGCTCAAATGACAACGAGATATCTAAAAATTGTATTACGTTTCTCTCCGGTAGTTCTTTTGTAAACCTTAGACCATCCCCATTAAGTTTAAATTGATCGCTTACATAGCTGACGACGGATTCAAAATCATCCTTACTACAAAGCTACCAAGTAATCGTCCGCATACCGAAATACCCTAATGATGCGGTCCCCTAAGGCCTCTTTTAAACGCCAGTCAAACTGGCTCAAGTATAGATCACTTAGAATGAGGGGCTACCTTTGAACCTGACAAAATCCCTGACTTCTGCACAAACACGCCTTCCTCTGTATCCAACTAATGTAGACGTTAAGTACATGGAGAGAATTTCTAGAAAGGTACCTGTGGAAACTCCGATCTATCTATGAAACCGGACTCCTGCCCTTGTTCTTGAATACATTCTTTCACGCAATTTAGGAACCTTCATGCGGCAACGAGTAATACAATCTTCTACATCCATGCTAAACGCTGTGCAGGGCCAGTATTTTCCTCTGTAACAACTGAACTAGAGCCTGAGAATTACGTACACCGGAAGGGGTCATAAAACGTAGGATGTTAAGCACGTCTGCATAGCTAGCTACACAAACTGCCATGTCCTGACTCTGATACAATCGAGCGAACGGAATTTCTGGCTTAGGGTTTTCGCCGAGAAAAATAATTATAAAGTGAGCAGTTTTTGCCTTTTTAACACTGGAAGCTACCTTATCTAGATTATGTTCAACAGGAGATCGACAGCTCGTTGTTTTACTACAGAAGGTTCAGTTTCACAGGTCTAAAATTCTTTCAACAGCTGCGGAGGCTTTTTCTGAAAAAGTGCGTTTCGGCATTATTACAAACAACCTTCCTTATCAGATAAAACAGGTCGAAGCTTATGTTCCACACAGTAATTTACAACCGTCGGATAGGGTCAGAGGCCTTAACGAGATCGTTCGAATGCTTATGCTGGCGAAGCAATCTGAAATACATCGAGACCGTGCACTTCCGGAATAACCTTAGTTATCGATCGAGGTAAGCTTAAAACATAACTTCTTTTAGGTTAGGATGAAAACAGTACTTAGGCCTAATGCTAGGATTTTCTTGTGGTTCTCGTCCAAAACGGCGTCTCCGAGAATCATTACCTTTTCCGACGGCGATTTAGTAGAAAAAAAAAGAATTCCTCTTACTTTGCAGTAGATCCGGTAGCTTCGTCCTCCACAAAAATCGATTGATTGATTGATTGAGTTTGTGGTTTAACGTCCCAAAACCAGTTCTGATTAGAGAGACGCCGTAGTGGAGGGCTCCGGAAATTTCGACCACCTGGGGTTCTTTAGCGTGCACTGCATCGCACAGCACACGGCCTCAACATTCGCCTCCATCGAAATGCAGCCGCCGCGGCCGGGATTTGATCCCGCGACCCTCGGATCACAGCCGAGTACCTTAGCCACTAGACCACCGTGGCGGGGCACTCCGCCACAAAAAAAAAAAAAAAAATTCGCGTGCTGCTCGGAAACTCTGAACCAAATGGCGCAAGTGCGGTTCCTTTGACGGTCTCCCCGGGTGGCGTAGCTGGCTTCTAAACACTGGCGATAAAATCTGACTTGCCGCCATGCTTCGGCCGAAATAATCGCGCAAATCCTGTTCGCGTGTCCCGTAGAAGGAAGAAGAAAACCGCACAACATCTGAATTTCCATCGGAATGATATTATTGCGTTTGAACCACGACATAGTTCTAGCGCGAAACATACATACAGCAATTAAAGAGGCTAAAGAAGCTGGATTGCGCAGATAAGTAGGAGAACACGGAAAAGGGCTCAGGGTACTAGAAATGAAGTTCAAAAGGACAGAAAGTTGAGCGAGTTGGTAAAAGTCCATAATCAAAGAAGAGGCGTGCAGGACTCGGACACAAGGAGAGCAGTGAACAACACCGACGCCGACTAACAACTGATGCACAGCACAGAGGCGAAAAAAGAAGAAGACACACAGCTTCTCTGCGCATGCTCGGAATGGTCGCGCCACCTGTCAATCGGTTACACGTGCCGGTCTTCGCGATAGACAACTCCTAAGGCTTTCTATCTCCTCTCTGTTTAAGCTAATCCACGGCTGACTCACGCATGCACTTCCACTAATACTGATATGCCAGGCCTCGACCAATAAACGCGTATCTTCGTTCTTATGCCTGTACAGGATCTCGTTTTGTCTAACTCGGGCATGCAGCTACAGACCTGGCAGTGCAAGGATAGATTGGACGGCGTCCCACCTGATAGGGACCTTCTGTGTTCAATTAATCTTGATTAATACAACGCGCAGTTTTCCCTACATAAAAACGTCCGCAGCTAAAAGGAAGTACTTGGCCACTACCTCCCACGCGATATCTACAATTAAACCCTCGCCCTCAGTGTCCAGTAGCTGCAGAACATCTGTCCACGGCGGCGGTCAGCTCTGTGAAGCAGCAGAGGGCGGTAACAATCACTGGACGCGGACAGGCCGCCAATGGAATATAAACATTGGAACGTTCAATGCAAGATCCCTCTCAAGCAAAGCTAGATTAGCGGAATACTCGAGGAACTAGAGGGAGTTAATTGGGACGTCGTTGGCCTTAGAGAAGTTAGGAGAGCAGGCGAAGCTTACATAGTCTTAAACAATGGACGCGTCCTCTGCTATAGAGGATTACCCGAAAAGAGAGAATATAGCGTTGGGTTCCTAATCCATAAAAATATAGCGGGCAACGTCGATGAATTCTACAGCATTAACGAAAGGGTAGCATCCGTCGTAATAAAACTAAATAAGCGGTATAAGCTTAAGATAATCCAGGGATATGCGCCAACAACGAGCTACGACGATGAACAAGTAGAGCAATTATTCTACGAGGATATCGAATTAGCAATAAAGAAAGTACGGCCGCAATACACAGTAGTCATGGGGGATTTCAACGCAAAAGTAGGAAAGAAGCAAAGTGGAGAGCAGGCGATAGGCAACTACGGCGTCGGCCGTAGGAATAACCATGGAGAATTGCTAGTACAATTTCCCGAAAGGAACCAGCTTCGAATAATGAATACGTTCTTCAAGAAACACAAGAATAGGAAGTGGACGTGGAAAAGCCCGAACGGGGAATCAAAGAATGAAATCGACTTTATAATGTGCGAACAACCAGGTATAATTCAAGACACAGAAGCAATGGGGAAGATAAAATGCAGCGATCAGAGACTAGTAAGGGCAAAGATTGTACTTAACCTAAAGAAAACAAGAACTAAATTATTTACTAGAAAAAAATGTAATGTAGAGGTAATCAGAGCGAAAGACGACGAATTTAAAGTCGCCCTAAGCAACAAGTTCGAGGCCTTAGACGAAAACGCTGACGATTTAGAACAAATAAACAAAACCATAACAAAAACAATCCTTGAAACCGCGATAGAAGTCGGTGGTAAAACAACAAAGCAAGCAAAAAGTAAGCTGTCCCAATCTACCAAGGACTTAATAAAAAACGCCAACAAATGAAAGTAAGTTCATCAAAAGATAAGATAGAATTCGCAGAACTATCAAAATTGATCAGTAAAGCCAGGCAAAGAGATGTAAGAAACTTTAACATGAGAGAAATAGAGAAAGCAGTAGAGAAAGGCACCAGCATTAAATCGGTCAAAAAGAAACTGCACTTAGCACAAAACAAAATGCATGCGCTAAAAGATAAACAAGGTAACGTTATCAAGAGTTTCACCGAAATAGTAAAGGTAGCAGAAGATTTCTACTCAGAACTGTACAGCTCTCAGACAGACCATACAACCTTAATAGAAATAGAACCAGAGGAGAACACCGAAATTCCATGTATAACCACTGACGAAGTCAAAAAAGCTGCCAAAGGCATGTCCCGCGGTAAAGCAGCTGGCGACGATGGTATAACAGCCGACTTGATCAAAGACGGAGGAGATGTTGTACTTGAAAAACTTACATTGCTCTTCACGAAATGTATCAAGACATGTAGCGTACCGCGCAGCTGGAAAAATGCTAATATAATCCTTATCCACAAGAAAGGTGACATAAAGGACTTAAAGAATTACAGACCAATCAGCCTACTCCCAGTAATATACAAGCTATTTAGAAAGGTAATTTCTACGAGGATAAGAGAAACACTCGACTTTAACCAACCGAGAGAACAAGCTGGCTTTAGGAAAGGTTACTCGACAATGGACCACAGCCACGTTATCTGCCTAGTAATTGAGAAGTACACGTAATATAACAAACCTCTTTACATGGCGTTTATCGACTACGAGAAAGCATTTGACTCCATAGAAATACAAGCAGTTCTAGAAGCTCTACATCGACAAGGGGTACCTGGCGTATACGTGAAAACCATAAACAACATATACAAAGATTGGACGGCCACACTACTCCTACATGAGAGAAGCAGAGAAATCCCGATCAGGAGAGGTGTGAGACAGGGAGATACAATATCCCCGATGCTATTCACTGCATGTTTAGAGGAAGTCTTTAAACGTCTAGACTGGGAAGAAAAGAGCATTCGAATAGACGGAGAATATAAACAATTTAAGATTTGCAGACGACATTGTGCTCTTTAGCAATGATGGTGACGAATTACAAAACATGATTGATGACCCAAACAGGGAAAGCAATAAAATTGGATTAAAAATGAATAGGCAAAAGACCAAAGTTATGCTTAATAGCTTAGCTAAGGAACAGGAATTTAAAATCAACAACGAACCCTTACAATGTGTAAACGAATATGTATATCTGGGACAGTTAATATCAGGAACTCCTACGCAGGAAAATCAAATTCTCCGTAGAATAAGGCTGGGCTGGAGCGCATTCGGAAGGCATTACGAAATCATGACCGGAAACTTACCGCTCTCATTAAAGCGAAAAGTATTCAATCACTGCATTCTCCCAGTACTAATGTATGGTGCAGAAACATGGAGAATAACGAAAAAACTAGAGATGAAACTAAGGAGCACGCAACGTGCAATGGAAAGAAAAATGATAGGGGTAACGCTAAGAGATAAAAAACAAGCGGAATGGATCAGAGAACAGACAGGAGTAGCCGATATTATCTTATCAATTAAAAGAAAGAAGTGGACCTGGGCAGGACATGTCATGAGGAGGAAGGATAATAGGTGGACAGTAAGAGCGACGGAATGGATACCAAGAGAGGAAAAACGCAACAGAGGTAGACAAAAGGTTGGATGGAGCGATGAAATTAAAAAGTTGGCGGGCATAAAGTGGAACCAACTCGCTCAGGATAGGGTGGATTGGAAATCGTTGGGAGAGGCCTTCGTCCTGCAGTGGACCTGGACAGGCTGATGATGATGATGATGATGATGATGATGATGATGACTGCCATTTGGCTTCCACAGCGAGTACTCGGTTGCCAAGACGCTGTGCCTTGCAGAAGAAACCCGTCGAATCGTTCGACTTGGTACCGTGGCGTCACAACACCGATCTAAGGGGCGCTATGACAGCTGACACCAGTCTGTCTTGCACAACAGAGGGGACTTGGTATGGGTGTGCACCCCAGCGTGAGCGTGGATTATGCCACAAGTTTTTGACACAGTATACTGGAACTTTCGTGATTGTCAATCGGTTAGCGACTTAACATACGCGGTGGCCGCTTAGAGTGAGCTGGTCGTCGTTCCAGCCGAACGCAGGTTACACACGTCGCACGTCTCAAGCGGTTTCATCCTGCTGTTTCCAGGTGACTTGGACTTGCCCCGCGGGCTTCGCCTGTGAGCCGGGGAGTGATACGGCATCAGCTGGGCAATCAGTGTGAGCCAGGCAAGGGTGGAAGACGACGAGGACGATAGCTTGTCAGAGGTTGGACGCCATCTTGCCTCGGCTGTACCAACTACCTAGCACTCCGCACTCTCCTGTAAATAAACCCCAGCTTCACCTTCAACCGTAACAATATATATATATGGCCGCGTACTTCTCCGAGCCTAGCTACATGCTGGCAGCGACGAAGACGATGCACGACATATGCTCGAGACTACGAACGCTTTTTCAGTGACAATCACGAAGACGCCCTTCGGAGTGTTGCCTCTGTGGTCCTCTTGTTAGAGCGCTACTATAACAGCTTATCTATCTGTAAACGCCGTGCGTTCGCAGAACCGCGACACCGGCGGAGTTGCGGGCAGTGCACGCTTTCGCCCCATGATCCCAACGACTTCTCCATCGAGCAGCCCTTCCATCCCTGCAAGACATCCACGAGTGGATACGCCTGTCCACCGCGCAAGCCGCAGTCTACAAGCTCTGAGCCTGCAAGGTTCCTCTCCCTCGATGGCTCCTCCCACTCAAGAAATGGCATCGCCGAACAGCCCAACGTACGTGACAGTTCAGTATCAGCGAGTTCCCAAGCCATTCCAAGGCGACACGTATGAGGACACCGACGACTGGCTCGAGCAGCACGAGCGAGTGGCGAAGTCGACCTGCTGAAGCCGTGACCAAAGTTTCCAACTTGTATTTTGCACTCGAGGGCAGCACGAAAACATGGTTCAACAACAGGGAGGGGAGCTTCACTACGTGGGAAGAGTTTTCCCGGCGGTTCCTCTAGACGTTCCGAATACTGATCGACGTGACACAGCCCAACGCCTTCTTGACACACGAATCCAGACGCCGAATGAGGCCGTCGCCATGTTGGCGCGCCTGTTCCGCCGGGCCGCTCCCAGTATGCCTGAATCAAAGAAGGTGAGCCATCTGAAGCGTGGTGTCAAAGAGCAGCTGTTCGCTGGCTTGGCGCGCAACCCACCGACGACAGTCGACGAGTTTACCAGGGATGCCGCGACAACCGAGCGGGCGCTTCAGCAACGCTATTGGCAACACGACCGCCCGGCTGCCGATGCGGCTCAGGCGCCGCAGTATTGGGCGTGCCCGTTGAACGCACGCTACGTCATCTGATACACGACATTGTTCGGGAAGAGATTGCAAAGGAGAACGCTAGGCAAGCAGCGCCTCCGCCACCGCAAGAGAGCACAGTTGCCTCTGTCGCCGAAGTAGTGCGCAACGAACTGCGACAATCGTTTGCCGCCCCCGAACCACGTCCCGAGACGCATCTCCAGCGGACCATATACAGCTATGCAGACGTTCTTCGTCGGCCGTTGCCGTTATCCACCTTGCCGCCGCCACCGTACTGCCACCGGCAACCCGCCGCGGCGTGGACACAACGGGAACTTGTCAGGTGACCCCAACTTCGTCCAACTGACATTTGGTCTTGCCCGATCGACCACAACTGTGCTAAAGCCGCGGGGAACCGGGACACATTACCGGTACTGCCCCCACTGTGAAACTGACAACCAGGGAAATACACTCGCCGCTCGACGCCAGCAGTTTGACGAGAGCCGTTCAGAATTTGGCGAGAGCACGGCTGGCCGCCAAGTAAGCTCATCCCTTCGGTCACGTTCGCAGTCTCCTTCGCGGTTCTAACAAAATTGAACAATCATAATTACATTAAACGCCACACACAGCGAAAAAGTGCACGTTTTGATAACGGGAAAATGATACAAGAATACAACTGCTTAAACGATACATTTAAATATTCATTTTTTCCGAGAACCATAAGTGCTTGGAACAAACTACCAAGAGAAGTCGTCGATAGCCCCAGTGTGGAAGTGTTTCTTACACAATTAAGGAAAATGCGTGGGTAAAGGTTACCTCCCGTCACGTATTTAGATTGCAGTGTCTCATGCGTTGTTTTCTTGTTTAATGTGTTCGAATTGCAGTGTATTTGAATAATGTTAATGTTTTATGCATTGATCCATGCTTATTGCTTATTATTGTATAACCTCTTTTTGCTGTGCTTTTGAGATGTACTATCGTGAGCAATATGAGCCCGAACACGCGAGCGCGTGGAAAATAGCCTCGAACCCTACATCAGCCGATTCGCAGCGGCCGCTTTTGGAAACAAATTGGAAAGGGTGCCGCGCTTCCGCTGGCTGTTGACACTCCCGCCTCGACGTCATTGCTGCGAAACGGTAACTTGTAGCATGTCAGTGGCCGCTAGCCGTGATATCAACTCACATCAACGCGCACAGCTATGCAGCTGCTGAGATATCGGCTGTGACGTAGCCTGCCGTGATGCACAGGCCATGCTCGTATTAAATCTAGGCGGTGTTGGCTAAGCGTTCTTATACGCCTCTTTTATCATTTATTTTTGTGTGTGTGCCGAATAGCGATAACGCAGAGCGCGGCAACCTGCGCCTAGTATTGATGTGCGTTCCAGTGCCTAAACATGCCGCGAGTGCCTTTGCACAAGCGAGAAGAAGTCGTCCAGCTTTCATTGAAAGGTTACACGCAGCGCAACATTGCTAACTTGACAGACTGTAATGTGAGCACTGTCAACAGGATAGTCCAAGCATACCGAGATGAAGGGCGCATTAAGGATGCGCCACACAAAAGGCGACCCCGCGTCACATCGATGGACCAAGACCTACAAGCTGTTGCTGTAGTCAGTGAGAAGCCATTTCTAAGTGCGAAAGATGTGCGCCGTACTCTCGACCTGGCGAATGTAAGTGGCAGCACAATACGGCGGAGGCTAAGGGAAGCCGCACTCCGAAGTCGCATCGCCGCTCAGAAGCCCCTTCTCACATGTGCCAACAAAACTGCTCGCCTGAAGTTCGCGGTCGATCACCGCAGTTGGAGGGTGGAGGATTGGAAATATGTCATCTTCTCCGACGAATCTACTTTCTCGAGTCGCTGGGACCAGCAGAAAAGAGTGTGGCGCATGGAGAACACACGCTTCTGTCCGCAGAACATCAAGGAGGTGGCCGCAAGTGGACGCACATCGCTAAACGTTTGGGCAGCTATTTCGCGTGACGGCCTAAGTCCTCTTGTAAGAATCTCTGGGAAATTCACAAGTGCTGCATATTGCACGCTGTTGGAGCACGAGATGATCCCATATGTATTGAATGGTCCACACCCGGATGGATGCTATCTATTCCAACAGGACTTGTCTCCCGTGCATACAGCAAAGGAAGTGGCACGTATTTTAGACGAACGAGGGGTAATGCGTCTTGAGTGGTGCGCAAAGGGTGCGGACATGAATATTATAGAACACGTTTGGGCACGTATGAAGGCTAACCTTTCTAGGCTCTCTTTGGACTTGGTGACAGCTGATGAACTGTGGGAAGCTATGCAAGAGGAGTGGAAACGTATTCAAGAAGACACATCTTTCATCGAGGCTCTCTACAGGTCTCTGCCAGAAAGAATGGAAGCCGTGATTCAAGCAGGCGGAGCGATGACCTGTTATTAGCCCAGCAAACATATAAGCAAATGGCAAGCTACCTGGTAAATTGTGTGCAATTAAATTTTGTTATTTGGCAGGCACCTAATAAAATTTTTAAACCAGCTACAGCATGCATCTTTTTTTTCGTCCACAAGACCAGAATACAGCGAATTGATTATAAAGAAACAATGGCCGCTTTTTCCTACGCTGGCGCAACGATATCAAGCTCGGATATCTGCGAGACGTTGTCCGCTTGCAAAAAAAGGGAGAGAGGGATGGCTTGCGCCGAACCCTACGCAAAATGTGATAACGTTCGGCTTGCTTTAACTGTCTTATCATTGCTAGAGGCCGATCACACGTAATCAGCTACCGTTTCACAGCAACGCTAGCGAAGCGGGAGTGCCAACAGTTAGCGGAAGAGCGCCCCTCCTTACCCCCTTTTTTCAGCAGCGCCATCCACGTATGACACTATCTAGGTTTTGAGGCTATTTTCCACGCGCTCCCGCGTTCGAGCTCATATTGCTCGCGATAGTACCTCCATTGTGTGTCCACTCCTGCTTGGAGTCAAGTGACTCCGCAGTATTTATAAATAAAACAAATAAATATACATATGCAGTGCTCGCATTTCTTGCTGCGTGTGTGTGTCCTTTAGAATAGCGTCAGCAGTGTGAGAAACTTAATTTTGATATGTATGTGTGTATGCACTAATGTGATAGTCGCTCTGTATAAGGGTGCGTGTGTTGTTTAGGAATGTGCCAACAGTGCGAACAACTATGAACATTCACATGTGTCTTGCTATGTGCCAGTGAAACCGGTGCTACTCCGCCGTCCGAACTCCTCATAGCGAAGTTGTTTGAGGGGAAACAACTTTCTTCGGTGGGGGGTAGTGTGGTGAAACAAGACGACGACGACGAAGGTGGACGACATAAGCGGCGCGTCGCGGGAAAAAGGGTGCACGTGGCGGAGCGGAAAAAAAAAGAAAAAAAAGAAGTGGTAGTAGGAGGAAGGCACGAGGAGCAGGACGGCTGCCACGAAGGCAGAAGCAGCCGGCGTTCGAGGAGCGGAGGTCTGAAGAGGCCTACCCGGGCTGAAGCGCTGGGCTGCCTCCTGACCGGTCCTGCGAACGTCTGTAGCCGGCGACTGCTGCCTGACCTCGCCGGGTGACCAGTGTGGCCGCTACCTACGGGTTTCGGGTTTCGGCCTTTACCTGCACTGGGCCGACGCCACTCCGTGCTGCGTCCGAGAGCCAGAGCAGCCACCAGCGTTCGAGCTCCAAAACCTCGCCTGCCCGCCGCGCCCCTCAAGTCGCCCCACCGACGACTCCCGCTACCGGCGTCCACGGAGACGTGAGCATTGACACATGCATGTGACTGCTTTTTGAGAACCGTGCACGCTTAGGACTTACATGGTTAGCTTAGGACTGTAGCTCGCGAGCTTTTTTTGTTTGTTTTGTTTATTTGTTTTGGTTGTTTGTTTTGTTTATTTGAGAGTGCCCATTTAATATATGTGTGTTTGCTACCATACTGTGTACGGCATCCATCATTCACCGCACCGCACGTGAGCAAACGTTACGGTCCTTTCAATCTCTACAGTTGTGAAGGGGCATTTGACATTGAAACGAGACAAACGCTGCGACCGCACCAGCCATCCGGCCCGCCGCGGTGGTGTAGTGGTTACGGTACTCGGCTGCCACCCAAAAAACGCGGGTTCGATCCCGGCCACGGTGGTCGCATTTTCGATGGAGGCGAAAATGCCAGAGGCCCGTGTACTGTGCGTTATCAGTGGAGGTTAAAGAACCCCAGGTGGTCTAAATTTCCGGAGCCCTCCACTACGGCCTTTCCTCTCTATCTCTTTCACTCCCTTTCCCCCACCCCCACGGACGGTTAGCCATGCTCCCTACATGGGGTGAACAGAAACACAACTAAACGAACACTGAGTTTTGATAATGTGAGCCTTAAGGAAAGTAATTATGGGTTACTTTCGTGTGTGTTGATGACCAGCGGCCAAAATGTGCGCTTAAGGGTGTCGGCGTGATGAGATGTGTGGTGCATCCGTGATGGTCAACGAACGAGATGCAGTTAGCCCAAAATTCAAGACATCACAAGTTTATTTACGAAAAAGCAAGAAAATTTGGCAAGTGGCGGAGAAGCAAATAGTAGAGGAGGAGAAAGCAGTTCTTTGTGAAAAAATTCCTAGAAGGGGGGCCACTGTCATGAGTAAAAGGGGCTCAAAAAACACAGGCCACTAGGCGAAACAGAGAGATCGGCGAAGTGGCGCGGAAAAGCACGCGCCGTGGACACGTCGATGCTCATGTTTGGTTGAGAGCGGGCTGGCGGCACGCGACCCGAACAGCGATCGGTGATGGAAGGGGTTGAGCTGGCATTCTCTGCGTGGAACCGGTCGACGAAGGATATCCTGCCAGCTACGGACTCGTGACAAGGAGACGAGGGCGCCGGCCTCTGGGGGCCGTCGATCTGGCTTACAATGGAGCAAGGACTTCGGAGTGGCAGCGGCCGAACTTCAGCAGTTCCCGGTGTACCCGAAGCGCTCCACCTTCGCCGGGCAGAACGGGACGACCAGCAGTACAATCACAGCAGAGGGCCAAGTCATTTTGGAGACCGGGCGTCACTTCAGAGGAGAGGCCGAGGCTACGCCTAGCAGGGAGTGGGTGATTTTCCACGTCACCCCAGAAGCAAGGCGGTGGAGATTCTGAACCCGCACCGCACCGAAATCAACGCAACATCATCCCTTTTGTATTTCAGCAACCACCGCTGACGGGAACGCAAAGCACACAGTTGACAGACTCCCATTAGGACTGCACTTAGCTCGGAGAAACTGTTAGTTTTTAAGAATTCGTCCATTAGACTTGTGTACTTTGCTTTTTTGCCCGTTTTGTGTGAACTGTTACTTTTCCCGCGTTTTACGTGTCTTGGCGCTCTCGTGCATAAAGTTAACGTTTGTTTTCGTCAACTCCTTAAGCCTGCTAGCGTCTCTCAATCCACCGGAGCAAGCGCTCCTGAGATCTCACACTTGTGACAGCCTAGTTAGGCCCAGTGTCGTGGCCGACTTTGGCCCACTTCACGCCTACATCAGTCATATGTCAGCGTGCTGCCCGGGGCTGCTAACTTCAACAACGAATGCCGTCACGTAAGTAAAGGCCCCCTGTAGGGTACCTTGAAGAAATCGCCCCCGTTCAAGATTGCTTCACTGTGCAAAGGGATGAAACGGTTGATGCAGCGGCATGTGCACCTGTCGTCGACGTTGGTCCAATTTTAACGCCGTTAGAGAAGGAACGCCTTCTTACGTTGCTTGACCAGTGGAAGGTTTGCTTCTCGTCAACATCGTGGGTATGTCAAACGCCACTAACGAAACACCGCATCATCACAGAGGAGACGACAACATCGATTCGCCAGAATCCGTGCCGTGTAGCGCCGAAAGAGCGTGAGGTGATACAACAACAGGCCATGAAGATGCTAGAGGACGAAGTAATCGAACCGCGAAAAAGCCCTTGGGCATCGTCTGTGGTGCTCGTAAGGCATAAAGATGGCACCCTACGATTCGGCATGGATTATAGCAAGTTCAATCGTGTTAGCAAAAGAGACGTGTATCCTTTACCACGGATTGATGATTCTTTGGCCCGGCTACGCCATGCACGTTACTTCTTATATGGGCTTAAAGAGTGGATACTGGCAAATAGAGGTCGAAGAGCGAGACAGACAGCAGACCGCTTTTGTTACGCCTGATGAGCTTTTCGAATTCAAGGCTCTTCTCTTCGGCTTATGCTCCGCCCAAGCCACATTTAAAAGACTAATGGATAACGTTCTCTCCGGTCTAAAGTGGAAGACTTGTTTGGTATACCTTCATGACGTCATAATTCTTTCCGCCACGTTTGAGGAGCACCTCAAACGGTTATTCGTGGTTCTCCAGGCCATTAAGTCCACTGGGCTCACGTTAAAAGCCGAAAAATGCCACATTGGCTATGAAAAGCTTCAGTTTCTTGGCCATGTGGTTAATCATGAAGGCGTCATAACAGATCCCGATAAAACTGCGGCCGCATCAAAGTTCCCCAGGCCTGCAGATAAAAAGGCAATGAGACGCTTCCCCGGACTCCGCGCCTATTACCGCCAATTGATCGAAAACTGCACGCATTACCTCTCCGCTCACCGGCCTCACAAGAGAAGACGTCGCCTTCACATGGGGAGAGGAGCAAGAAGCGGTATTCAATGATCCACGGCAGCGTGCGCAAACTCTGCCTGTACTAGCTCACTGCGATGACGACGCACCAACAGCACTACACATCGATGCTAGCAGCATACGTCTCGGCGCCGTTCTGATTCAGTGGCAAGATGGTGCCGAGCGAGTTATCGCCTATGCGAGCCAGACGTTCTCACGTGCAGAGTCCAACTACTCCGCCTCGGAGAAGGAATGCCTGGCTGTAGTATGGGCAGTTACTAAGTTTCGCCCGTACTTGTACGGGCGCACTTTCAAAGTAATAAGCGACCACAACTCGCTTTGTTGGCTGAGCAACATGAAGGACCCATCGGGACATTTGCCATGCTGGAACTTATGACTGCAAGAGTATGACATGAGGGTGGCTTATAAATTTGGAAAGCACCATCTAGACGGGGATTGGCTCTCAAAAGCACCGATTGATCCACCAGGCACAGACGATGACGAATGCACACGATTTTTAGGCGTTATTGACGCGGCCACCATCGCCAAGCAACAGCAAGGCGACGAAGCACTCAACTCGCTGATGAAATTCTTGGAAGGGCTCAGTTTTAATGCGCCGAAGGTGTTTCCAAAGGAGTCAGTCTCAGGGGGCGAGCATTGCGTTGCTGCTTGTGTCCTGCCGTATAAGGGACGCGAAAAGCGCGGGATATCGCTGTCGCCGTGTGCGGGCCTCTAACCAGAAATGTGGTTCGGGTTTTTGGGAAGGCGCGCAGCCAATGTGGTGGAGATGCGGGGCAGGTGACGACCATCGTGGAAATTCATTGTACAGCTGGGAACAGGCTAGCTGGTAACTGGAAGCCGCTTTGATGGATGTTAGGCAGCATGTCCAGGAAGGCCTGTAGTCGCCACCTGGTTAGGCTGGGGTTTTGCGCCCTCGCCCCGTGGAGTGGGCAGCATGCGTACCCACTTTATTGTTCACGCGTTGTCTTTTTTTCTCAGTGCAGCATCTGACATTCGGTTTTGTGATTGGCTGTCGGGGATTCATGGGCGGAGCAACCAGGGTATATAAGGTGGCTCCTCTTCCCTGGCAGGAGAGCGGATGTTCGGGCTTCAGCCTGGACAGACGCTTTTTGGCGCAGTGAAATAAAACGTTTTGTGCTTTCATTTTGAGTTCATGCGGGTATTCTAGAGCTCCAGCTGGAGACTGATAACATATTTAGTGACATGCTGTTGCCTTTGGCCACTTGCTCCCTTGAGAGTGCTTGTAGGACCAGAGAGAGCTTGAAATATGTCTCACATGATAGGACAATCTTGTGGTTTGTGACGTGAACTGTTCAAGTGCAGTTCTTGTCTGTATGTGTCTGCGCGTCGCGATATGGGGGTATTGCTGGACAAGGTTGCAGGTTCCGAAGGGCTTGTGCGACTTTTTTTTTGTGTTGTTAGATTCTGTATGTTTTTTAGTTATTAATCTGTGGTTGAAGAGAATGAGTATATTTTTTTATCGTGTTACATAGACATCGAGTGTCTAGTAACACTCTTGGGGGGAGAGGAGTCAGTCTCAAGGGTGCGAGCATTACGTTGCTGCTTGTGGCCTGGCATATACGGGACGTGAAAAGCGCGGGATATCGCTGTCGTCGTGTGCCGGCCTCAAACAAGAAAATGTGATTCGGGTTTGTGGGAAGGCGCACAGCCACGTGGTGGACATGCGGGGCAGGCGGCGCCCATTGTGGAAATTAATTGTACAGCTGGGAACGGGCTAGCCGGTAACTGGAAACCGGTTTGACGGGGGTTAGGCAGCACGTCCACAAATGTCTGTAGTCGCCACCTGGTTAGGCTAGGGTTTTGCGCCCTCGCCCCGCGGAGTGGGCAGCGTGCGTACCCACTTTATTGTTCACGGGTTGTCTTTTGTTCTCAGTGCGGCGTCTGATATTCGGTTTTGTGATTGGCTGTCGGGGATTCAGGGGCGGAGCAACCAGGGTATATAAGGTGGCTCCTCTTCCCTGTCACGGAGAGCGGACGTTCGGGCTTCAGCCTGGACAGAAGCTTTTTGGCGTAGTGAAATAAAAATGTTCCCTTCACCGGCCTACGACTCACCTTTTGCGCTGCCACCGCGCACTCGGGTGACCCAGGGGCGCAGACAATGGACCTTTTTCTTCAATTTTCCCACCACCATCCAAGGGAAAATAACTAAAGGGCTTTGCGTCGTTTTGCTTACGTAACGGTATCCTTTTTCGGAAGAACTTCTCTTCCACAGGAAAGAGCTCGCTCCTGGCTATCGCCTAAAGCCTTCGAAAATAAATACTGCACGCCTGCCACGACGAATCCACCTCAGGTCACCTCGCCTATACTATAACGTTGGCGCGAATACGACAAAATACTACGGGCCAAAGCTCACAGCGGATGTCAACCACTAAATGAAGACTTGCATTGACTGCCAGTGAGGCAAAGTACCATCGACTAAACCCGCCGGGCTGCTGCATCCGGTCACTATGCCAGACACACCATTTGCTCAAGTTCGAATGGACCTTCTAGGCCCATTTCCACTTTCTGATAGCGGCAATAGATGGATGATAGTCCCGACAGGCTACCTCACCCGATATGCAGAAACTAAGGCAATCCCACGTGGCACTTTTGCTGAAGCGTCACAATTCTTTATTGAGAACATAGTCCTCAGGCATGGAGCTCCAGTGGCCGTAATAACTGACAGCGGAATGACGTTCACAGCTGATCTTTTGCGCACTGTGCTTTAGCTCAGCAGCACTGCGCACAAGAAGACGACAGCGTACCATCCACAAACCAACGGGCTTACGGAACGCCTCAACAAGACCATTGCAGACATGCTATGCATATACGTCGACATTGAGCACAAGAATTGGGACAAAATTTTACCATATGTGATATTCGCTTATAATACAGCACGCCAGGAAACGACAAAGACAACACTGTTTGGCCTCCTACGGACGAGAACTGACAACAATGCTGGACGCTATGCTGCCCCACGATTGCACCGATACCGAAGGTGACGTCGCTGCCTTCACTGAGTGCCTCGAAAAATCACCGACAGTTCGCGCGAGTCAGAATAGCCGCTCAACAAGAAGGTCACACCAGACGGTACAATCTCCGGCATCGTTTCGTGGACAATCATCCCGGTGGAAGGGTCTGGATTTGGACGCCCATGCGGACTCCTGTGCAATATATATAGATATAAGAAAGTGTGATAAAGAACGTTATTTATCACACTTTCTTTTTTTGCTGAGCTTATTTATTTCATTATTATGTCTCTTATTTTATTTGCATTCTTCTTCCTTCATGGCTTACATTTTTCCATTACAAGATATTGTAGGCGGTTCTAGCCAGCAGTTTCTCATTAAATCAGTTTTTTTTTTCGTTTTTCCATTCTTTCTGCTGTGGCGATTGCCATTTTTACGATGTGGATTGACTTTATATTTGCGTTACATACCGGTAGTAGAATCTTTCGGGGTTGTAGGTGTACCGCCTCGCTGTTGAGAGGTTACGGTGTCGCATCGTGACTTGCCGCAGCCGATCACGTGCTCTGTTCAAGCAGACTTCATGGCCATTCCCTGTACAGACATACGCTCTCGTTGCCGCACTCTCTCCCCTTCCTGTATGCTTAAAAGGAAGGTGGTGTGCAATACCTTTTTACTCTGACGAAGGGCCGTCCACCGGCCGCAACGTCAGTAAAGTTATATTTTTTTGTTAAACGTGTGAATCTCTTTTGAAAATATTTATTCGGGCTCAGGGAAATCTTGTTTCTGAACTATATATATTGTGAGCGCCAAGTATGCGGTTCATCGTCTTCATCTCTATATACCCATCATGCCAATCATCATCATCGCTGAGTTTGGCCGCTGCCAGCTGGGAGGCTGTCTCGCACGCCATTGTTCTAATAAAACGGTTCTACCGCTATACTGGATGTCGCCTCACAAGAGGTGGAGTGTGCATTCTTTCCCAAGTCCTCCTGCTCTACCGGTCATTCATGGAGCTCCGCTCTGGTCGACGATTGTGCTCGTCAGCACCAGCGATGGCGCAAAACGATGCCGCCCCAGCTCAGCCAGCTGAGCCTACTAGGACTGTCTACGTCCCGCAACGCGACCCTCAGGTATTTTCAGGCCTTCGCGGCGAAGACGTAGAAGAGTGGCTCGACAATTATGACAGGGTCAGCGATTACAACCGTTGGGACGAGCCACATAAACTACGCAACGTTCCTTTCTACCTTAGAGAGGTCGCTAAGACGTGGTTTCACAATCACGAACGCGACTTCCCTGACTGGTCCGCATTCGCTGAGCAACTCCGTCAGGTATTCGGCACATCGACCGGACGCTCCGAAGTAGCGAAACAGAAACTCGCTACCCGTGTCCAGGGAGCTGACGAATCATACACATCTTACATTGAAGACGTTCTGGCCCTATGTCGCCGAGCTCAAAGTGATATGCCGGAGGCCGATCGCGTACGCCATACACTGACAAGTTTATCATTCTACTGGACCCCTATGGGTCCCGGTCGTGCCGTGTTCACTCCGACTACAGGTTTTACTAGCTTTCCACGGTGACGTGTCTGCTGGCCATTTAGGGTTTCACAAAACTTACGAGCGCATCAAGACTCGCTGGTATCGGCCTGGCCTCTCATCGAGTGTCGCCAAGTACGTCAGTTCCTGCGCGTCATGCCAACACCGCAAACGTTCTACGTCTCTTCCCGCCGGCTCAATGCAACCTATGCCATGCCCTACCGCCCCTTTCGAAGTCGTGGGCATAGATTTGTACGGGCCCCTACCGCCAACGCCTGCTGGTCACCGCTGGATTGTCACCGCCGTCGACCACCTAACACGCTACGCTGAAACGGCAGCTCTTGCTTCTGGAGCTGCCTCAGAAATTGCGGAGTTTGTCCTGTGCGCTATCATATTACGCCACGGCGCGCTTCGGGTTCTCCTCGGTGACCGTGTTCATTTCACATGTTTTCGCTGAAGTGTTGCGTGCCTCCAACACCGTCCACAAGACCACGTCAGCTTATCATCCGCAAACAAATGATGGCCTTACCGAGCGCTTTCATCGAACCCTGTCAGACATCATTACCATGTATGTACAGCCCGATCACAAAAACTGGGACAGTATCCTTCCTTTCGTGACCTTCGCCTATAATACCGCCTTTCAACAAACATCGAATTACAGCCCAATCTTCCTCGTGTACGGCCGTGCCCCTTCTTACATCTTGGACACTACGTTTCTAACTCCGCCCTCTGCTCCCTCCGCGTCCCTTCCCGAAGAATTAGCTGCCCGCATCGCCCGATGTCGTGCAACTGCACGTGCCAACACCGCGACTATGCAACACAAAAGAAAAATTCGGTATGATGCGATGCGCTGTGTTACTTCGTTCCGCCCTGGAGATGAAGTCCTCCTGTGGACACCTGTTCGAGCTTTAGGACTATGTGAAAAATTGCTTCACAGATACCTAGGCCCCTACACCGTGCTTCAAAGTACGTCTCCCGTAAACTATCGAATCACTCCTGTGAGCTCACCTACTGACCGCCGTCGCCACAGCATCGAAATCGTTCACGTGTCTTGCCTGAAGCCGTACATCCGCCGTTCGTTCCCTTGCTAACCTGCTGTGTTGAATTGCTGAGTTGATTTGCCGTGTTTGATGACCGCTTTCGCGAAGGGGGAAAATAGTGTAAGCGCCAAGTATGCAGTTCATCGTCTTCATCTGTATATACCCATCATGCCAATCATCATCATCGAGGAGTTTGGCCGCTGCCAGCTGGGAGGCTGCCTCGCACGCCATTGTTCTAATAAAACGGTTCTACCACTGTGCTGGACATCGCCTCACAATATATATATATATATATATATATATATATATATATATATATATATATATATATGTATGAGACATAGCAACTCAATCTTTCATTTATTGGTCGACTCCCGCGTAATCTCAATCCACTTTCAACACATAGGACGTAAGGAGCAACACTGACAAACGGCACAGAATTATACTATCACCGCGCCCATGCGAATGATAGCTAGATTGCTATCATCCTTCAAAACGTGCCAGAATTATAGCCACCCCCCAAGCAACCTTTTCGCGATAAATGCGAAAAAAGGAGGGAGGGAGGACAAGCAACACAGAGTCAGCCAGGGAACAGGTTGGATAGTCAGGAGAAGAGGCGTGCAAGACACGGACGCAGGGGGGAAGAAGTGAGCAACACGAACACCAACTCGCTCAACTTTCTGTCCTTTTGAGGTTGGATAGTGCTGCAAAAATGGCGGGAAGCGCCGCGTCGCATTTTAAACGGCTAACCATACCTTTCTGGTATTGGATATCAGCAAAAGTTTACATCGCGGGCACTTTGAATGCGTTCGCGTCACAGTGCGCCGTAGGAGGTAGCAGGGCTGTCTTGGTAAAGACCTTGGCGACGCGGGGACCCAGACAACTACACCACCTCTTTGTGGCCTATCAAAGGATCCAAAGTTCGAATTTTCCTTGTTTTCTTCTTATTTATTTTCTATTTTTCATATTTCTGTTTTTTATTTTTTGTCTTCGCAGCATCTCTTGCATTACGCCTTATCTTTTCTCTTTCCACTAACCATCTGTATTTCCGCTTATGTAACCATACAGTCTGCATAACACGTTTCCTACCCCGGGGTAGGATCTAAACACGAGATGCATAAGGGCTCCACCACCAACATGCCTCATCTGCGCAACTCACCGAAGCATCAGATAAGGAATTGGCCCATTTGGTGCAACACCACGGCCAGTATCTCCCAAATGACGCAACCAAGCAAACCCTGTACCTACGACGACAGCAGCAGCCACCGCAGCTGCAGAAAGGGAACCTCTAGACAAGAATCCAACCAGACTGGTATGGCAACAGCAGGCTCAAAAAGCCCCTGTACTCCGGCAGGCAGCTATTCGAAATTAAACGTAGCAACTCTCAACACGCGAATGCTATCAACTGAAAGCAGACTAGCTGAACTACTGGAACAAATAAATGATATTAATTGGGATATCATTGGCCTTATTGAGGCTAGGAAACCAGGGGAAGGATACCTGTTGCTTAACGAAGGGCATGCCCTATGCTACAGAGGACCACCAGAGAAGCGCGAATATGGCGTAGGATTCCTTATCCACAAAGACATTGCAGGCAATATTGAAGACTTCTATAGCATCAATGAAAAGATAGCAGGAGTCCGGATAAAACTAAACAAGAGATACAAACTAAAACTTATACAATGCTACGCCCCAACGAGCAGCGACAATGATGAGAATGTAGAACAGTTTTACGAAGATCTGGAAACAGCAATGAACAAAGTGCGCACCCAATATACGCTAGCAATAGGGGAAATTAACGCCAAAATAGGAAATAAACTAAATGGAGAACAAGAAGTTGGGAACTACTGTGTAGGCGATAGGAAAAGCAGAGGGCAGATCCTAGCCGAATTCGCAGATAATAATTCCCTGCTTTACCATGTCATTTACGTGCTCATCAATAATGAAGTGCTCGGAAGGCGCTACACGGCGTGGTTGACGACAGATGGGCCCACATTCTTCTGCGTTATTACTGTGTTCGACGAGTGGGGTGCAACCGAGCCCTTCCGGAGGTTGTGCTATGCAGGAGAGGTATGTATCCCTGTCACAATTATTTTACCGACTCCTGTTCACTGCTTGAAAGCTTGTAGCTCAGTATCAGGCGAAGCGATGGGTTGGACTGTGGGTGTTGAAACAACGGAAGCGATTACCATATCATGAAGTTTAGAAGCCTCGCCAATATATTCGCCGCGACGCAGGTGGGCTGTATGGCTGTTGATATTCAGGACGAAAACGTGCGTTTTGCCCTTGACACAAGTCAGCACACTTCGTGGCGCGACAGTTTCAGTTGAAGAATACAACGAGCAGAGGATACGAGGAAAGCATCACCGGTAAAATTGCGAGTTGCGCCGGTATGCAGGTCCCGGACAAGGGTTGCAGGATGGTGGCGCAGGTTGCGGTGACATTTGTTGGGTTAATGGTATCATCGCAACAATACCATTAGCCGTTCGTTTTCATTCACAAAAGACACTAGCCGCTTAAGAGAAGCGAGGAATATCTCCGCCACTTGCCTCACTGAAATGGTGGGGTTGTGGGCCAGCGTTATAGTGGAGTGGTTCGGTGCAGAGAAATGAATAGGGGCCTCTACTTGTCTGCACCACTCACATCCTTGAACTGGCTGAATTGGGCCCTCAATAACGACGAATTCTACCGATATAACTTTTTTGAGAGGGTGCTCACGTTCAGAGAAATTCGAGGAGCTTGTTTTATCTCGGAGCAAATGACAGAAGCCATGCTTTGTTGACTAGTCGAGGTAAGTACACTGCATTTGCTATAATAAGGTCTATCACACTGACGGGTGCCTCTGTTTCAACCAATTTTTTTCTGTCGAGAAAGTGCACTGCTGTGAAAACAATGGGCACTTTGGTGGCACTCCACATTTTAGCAGGAATCTGAGGCACAGTGACCTTGAGTGTTGGCAACTCCACAATGACACTTGCCTGTGCTTCTGGCAAGCGCTCCACACTCAACACGTCGTCGGCGTCGACTGAAGGGCCTGCTGAGGACTTCACACAATCTTGTTGGAAACGTTCTGTAGTTCGCTGTCTCGCCGTGCTAGAGTAATGGCAAGGAACTTAAGGCGACGTTCATCTCGAAAGAAGACATTTATTCCGCCGTCAGAATTACGGACCGTAACGGTCAACTTCGGGCGATCCAAGGGGCCCATGATGCGGCGAGCAGGTACTCGCTGCCTGTCCCAACGTGGGAACGGCTCGCAGGGGAGCCGGGGTAAAGAACGAGTCTCTTCCGTCGGTCTCCAATAAAGTTATACATGTATCTATAGCAGGTGTGTTGAAGGGGACTGCATTGGCGCAGGTAATAGTCAGCTTCCCCAGGCTGGCATGATGACCTTCGGGTGAGGCGCAAACTGGACTCCGTTTCCATGATAGGGCAACTGCTGCCTCTAGATAGCGCGGCCTATCGAGACGCACCCAGTGGCGAATATCAGCCTCTTCTATTGCGTCGATCAACGCATTAGTTGCGAAGAGGCCCACGGTGCTTGGGGCAGCGCTCCTGCAGCTTTCTTCGCAAACTGGCAAGAAATGCTTGCGCTTTCGCGGCGTCATTCCATCCATTTACTGGCGCGATGGCGTCCAACTGCATGCGGTAAGCTTCCAACGGGACAGTCCTGTCATACAAAATGAGAGCTAGGGGTTTTGGAGATATAGTCGACAGTTCCTAGAAGGCATACGTGCCGTCCGATCGCCTGTATCCCAGCGCTGCTACCAAAATTGTAACGGCCACAGTTCATGCAAGACTTGTTTATTCTGGATGCATTGCCTCCTCCCTAGCTCTTCGTTCTTCCTTGCCTTCCATGCTTCTTCTCTTTTAGGGGCGGCACACCTTAGAGTAGAGGCTTGGCTGTCCGTCTACGTTGTCCGTTGTCAGTACTTACGGCATGCTTCTGCTCTGTTAGGGGCGGAACACCTTAGAGTCGAGGCTTAGCCGCCCGTCTATGTTGTCCGCTGTCAGTACTTACGGCACAGCATCGCCTGAAGTCGCGAGAGAGAGCGAAAGGCGCGCACTGACTATGGAAATGCTCTTTCTGTGATGAATGCTGTACCAGGTCGCAAGGAACGAGAACGCGCCCTACCCCGCGAGAGACAATGCTGACGCAAGCAGCATCTGATAGCTAGTTTCTTGATTGAAAAACCGACTTCTGGCGCTGCAAAAGCGTTCACCGGCCACCCCGCATATATTAGGCACTGAATCTTGACTTGGAGGGTAGTGCCGGTGGGAGATGTCCTTGTGCGTAGTTCAACAATAAAGATTCGCAGCGCGCGTGTTAACTAAAAGTGATCCTGAAATCGGCACGATCTCCGACACGGGAGCGCAGGAACCTCATAAAAGCCAGAAGCATGAATGACAACCCATGTGTAAATATACACACGCGTTGTCACTTTTACATGCGCGAGTGGGCGATGTCACGGGTGATTTACAGTAACACCAAACGATCGCCAGTGCTTTGCCCAATCGTCATGCTTGACTTCGTTGGGACGTGTAGATTATTTTGTCAGTCCATAGCCCACTGCCGTTCCTTTTTGTTCATCACTTGCTTGCTACGTTACATGACTCGCCCTCCTCCCGAAAGCAAGCGGGAGTGCCAAATGCAAACATGGTGAGACTATTTTGCCCACCTTTAAAGGGCAACTTTGGCAATTTTTCAGTGTCCTGTGATCTCTATAAATTTTCACTATATATTCTTCTCGATACTGTAATACTATATGCCAAGTCAGGCGGGTGTAAGTCATTTAGCTTTCCTGTATATGAATGTTAAAATTTTTTAGCGGATTCCATTCGTCCATTCGCGCTGCAATTAGTCCTTTAATATGAACAAACTAACCGCTTCTCAGATTCTTCTGCTTAAAAGAGGCGTCCAGTTTCACTGGACGCCTGAATGTGCCTCGTCTTTCCGTAAGAACAAGTTCCTTTTTACGTCGCACCCACTTGGACATTTTGACCCTCCGGCTCCGGCAGAGGTCCACACGAATGCCAGTAGTATTGGCGTCGGTACCCATTTTGTTCGGCGTCCTATCCGAAAGCATAGATGCCGCTACAGAACAGTAATGTCACGTGATGATATTCACAGCAAACGTTTCCGGCCATATCTCTATGGATGTCCCTTCGCTGTCGAACTGACAATCATTCGTTGCGATGGCTGGTCAATTTTCATGTTCCGTCTGGTAGACTTGCACGGCGGCACTCCATCTGCCGTAATTTGACTTGACGGGCACATATAAATGGGGTCGACAACATGCTGACGGAGGCAGGCTGTCTTTCGCGACTACCACTTCCCACGACGGAGTGCGACACTGACAGTTTCGACCACTACACCACGTCATTCCAGGCAGAATTTCCTGATTTTCATGTGTGGAAGACAGCAGCAAAGGCCCTACTGTGCACAAGTACATACAGCTGATAGGAAATCAACCGCCAATTGTTTCTGGCTACTCTACTACCTGACCTACAAAAAGGACTACGCTACAACAGGCTCACGTTATCTCCTAGTGGTCCCGAAACATCTCCGTACTTCCATCCTGCGCGTCATACACGACCACCAATCTCCGGTCACCTAGGTGCCGCAAGATCGCTTTGCCGTCTTCAAGAGCGGTTTTATTGGGCCGAAATGCGTCAGATGACGCAACAGTGATGTCTAGCTGCAACCAGCGTGAACGTTACACGCATCCTAAGAGCAACTTTTTTAAAATATTGCAGCGCAAAGGAACACAGGGACACACAAAGAGCACAGGACGGGCACTAGCGGACTAGCGCCCGTCCTGTGCTCTTTGTGTGTACCTGTGTTCCTTTGCGCTGCATTATTTTAAAGAAGTCATGAACAAACTAGCCCAAGAAAACGCTTTGCAAATCCTAAATGTGCTCCTCCTAGTCGACTACACGCCGCTGTGTCACTCCCAAGAGCACCATACGAGCAAGAATGTTGGCATCGAGCTCCTCGGTCCCTCTCAATGATCCTCATATGGAAATCGTTGGATCGTCATTTTCGCCGATCACGTGACGCGGTATTGTGAAACGCTGCCATACAATTGCCTACAGCACCCGCGTGTGCCTTTTACGCTGCGCTTCGTCACTTTACGACATGGCCCTCCTAAAGTTATCAGCGATTGTGGGCGACAGACCACTGCAGATTTGGGCAAAGAAATGCTTCGGAAATGGCATTCGACATTCCGACACTTCATGCCTTATCATCCCCAAACACACGGCCTCAGAGAGCCCACTTACCGGACAGCCTCGAACATGCTATGCATGTAATACGCGTGGGACTACAAGAACTGGGACAGCGTCCTACCGTTTGTAAGCTATGCCTTCAAGACCGCTCAATGTGAGACTACCGACTATCATCCATTCTTTCTTCTTTACGCTCGCCCGCCACGTTAGGTGCTCTATAAAATACTGTTACGGATGAAGGATGTTTATTTACAAGTGACGGTCAGCGGGGATGAGGGATCGCCAAGGTAGATAGCCACGGAGATGGTACAATGGCGCACTCCACTTCGTCGTCCTCTTCTTCATCTCCCATCTCCTATTCTTTCCGTTACAATCCCCGTTTCGCAGACGAAGCCCACCGGGTGAGTCATTGTGCTGTGGTGGGATAGTAACGTTTGAGACGTGCAACGTGAGCGAGTTGCGTTTTCCTGGAGCGCCTGTCTTTAGACAAAAGCCGCGCAAGTACATACGTGAGATCACTCAGGCGATCAAGCACAACGAACGGGCCGACATAATGTGATAGAAGCTTGCTGCACAAGCCACGCCTGCGCTGTGGGGTCCATAGCAGCACTAGATCACCCTTTTCAAACGAAACCTCTTCATGGGTGCTGTCATATCGTTGCTTTGAGCGGTTTTGAGATGCCAACGTTCGGATGCGTGCTATTCGACGGGCTTCCTCGGCAAGGCAAAGTGTCTTGGCTACTGAATCTTCTGTGTCTAATGAAAACGGCAGAATAGTGTCAAGGAAGCTCCGCGGTGACCTGGCGTAGAGCAAATAAAAAGGGCTGTAGTCTGTTGTCTCATGCTTCGCAGTGTTGTAGGCGTATGTTATAAATGGTAGCACATCATCCCAGTTCTTGTGATCCGATGACACGTACATGGCTATCATGTTCGTCAAGGTTCGGTTCGTACGTTCAACAAGGCCGTTGCTCTGCGGATGATACGGCGTGGAGTGTCGAAATTGCGTTCCACATAGCCGAAGCAACTCCTCAACAATACTTCCATTTTTGGAGCACGCCGATTCCTCCGTATCTGAAACTGTTTCTCAAAAGGACAGAAAGTTGAGCGAGTTGGTAACATTCCATAATCAAAAGAAGAGGCGTGCAGGACACGGACACAAGAAGAGAAGTGAACACCACGAACGCCGACTAGCAACTGATGCACAGCACAGAGGCGAAAAAGAAAGAAGACACACAGCTTATCTGCGCATGCTGCATGCGCAGATAAGCTGTGTGTCTTCTTTCTTTTTCGCCTCTGTGCTGTGCATCAGTTGCTAGTCGGCGTTCGTGGTGTTCACTTCTCTTCTTGTGTCCGTGTCCTGCACGCCTCTTCTTTTGATTATGAAACTGTTTGCCGTGCAGAAGTAGCCTCACGTACTGCCCACTAGCGCACCCTTGCTTCGCAAGAACTCTCCAAAGCACGGTTCGATCGCCGACGCCGGCATGTCGAATATAGCACTGGTGACTTATTGTGGCTGTTGACACCAACTCGAAAGCGTGGGGCATGTGAAAAGCTGCTGGCGCAGTATGTTGGACCCTATGTAGTCATAGTCTGCATAACTGAACTGACCTATCGCGTAACCCGCCTCAATGCTAATGGCCGACGTTCTTAAAAAAGTGAACTTGCTCATGTTGGCCGCTTGAAGCTGTGTAAACAGTGAGAAACTGTTACTTGCCACGTGGGCTTCGTCTGCGTTCAGGCAAGTGTCGTGTATGGAATGTTCTCTAATCCCCGTAGCAGACATGCAACTTGACTCGAATTTTGCTTGTGCCAGTCTCAAGACTGCTTCACCGCATGCCATAAAGCGCACTTGACACGGAATACTTAAACGGGCCGAAGTCGAGTCTCGCTCCTAGTCTGCTGAGGGGCTAGTTTGAAAGTGCCTTCGTACGTTATTCCGACAGCCACGTTTTTCTCCGGCGTGAAGGCATCCGACCATCCTTTCTGCACCCCCCACCCTACGACGGTCCTTTCAAGGTGCTTAGTCGGAAACAAAAAAACCGTCACCATCCACGGCAACGGACGTGAAGAAGTTGTGACTACAGACCGAGTCAAACCCGCCTATATGGAAACCTCGCTAACGTATTCACACGACCACGCCACACCAAACGCCGTTTCTTGGGCGCCCGTGCATCCAGCGCACCCCAATCGCCCCGCTTCGACTAAATGGGGGGAGCCCTATAAGGGCCAGCGTCATGGCCATCGCTTGCCACCATCGCGCGGCTCGCGCCGCGTCTCTCGCGGAGCTCAAGCCACGTGGATCGAGGTAGCGAATCACGGAGGAAAAGAAGGTTCAAGCGTCCGCGACTTCCCTCGCCCAGCACCAATCCGAAAGCTCCGCGAATTCCTGGACTACTCAACTTCCACCGCCGTCTCCTTCCAAAGAATGACTGCATTATCATACCACTCACCGAAGTCCTACTGCCTGTGAAAGCTCCGACCTCCCCGATGGGTTGGACGCCAGACGCCGAAGCGTCCTTCCAAGCTGCCAAAAATGCATTGGCCGACGCCGCTCCGCTGGTGCATCCTATGCACGTTGCACCAATGCGCCTTATCACCGATGTATCGGGTACGGCTGTCGGTGCGGTGTTACAGCAGTTCCGGCGCAAATCGTGGTATCCACTCCCACCATCCCGAGGTGCTCGCAACTCCTCACTTGTGTGGACCGTCATACCCGCTGGCCCTAGGCGTTTGCTCTTACCGAGATCACGGCGCTTACCGTGGCTTCGACGTTTGCCAGGGGCTGGATCGCTCGTTTCGGATGCCGCAGCGTTGCTACCACGGATAGCGGGCGTCAGTCTGAATGTGAACTCTTCCGCGAACTCAGGCGCCTCCTTGCTGTCCACAACGTCCATGCTACCGCATACCACCCATCGGCCAATGGCATGGTTGAACGCCTGTATCGTGAACTTATAGCCGCCGCCGAACTGACTGACGTCGAACTTCGGGACATCCGTTCATCGAACACGTCTCTGGCGCTGTCCAATGTTCCCCTTGCTTTTTCTTCGGGCACCATCGCCTGCGACGTGTCCCACGGTCGAACGCGGCCGTTTGCCCCACTCCGACGCCGCCGTCAAGTATTCGACAGGCTTCAAAGCGCAAGTCATCCCGGAGTTCGCGCTACGCAGCGTCTTATTACGACCCGCTTTGTGTGGCCGTGTATGAATTCTGAAGTGCGCCGCTGGGCGCGTGAATGCCTTCATTGTAAATTCTCCAAAACAACACCACACACGAAATCGTCAGCTCAGTCCTTTCAATCACCTGACGCTCCAAATACTGCAACTGGGCATCATCCCTCCTTTGTCGAGCATTTGGTTGTCAGCTATCCACGTGGATCACACTGGGGATTGGCGTCCGTGCGATGACTACATGTGACTGTGACCGCACTGTGACTGTGACGCAGCATGTGACCTCACGGCATGTGTGGCATGTACCTATGGCCACGTACCACAACCTGTTGAGGAAGGACACCCGTTGGGAATGGGGAGAGGAGCCAGCTACGAGTTTTCGGCAGCTTGCTCAGGCCATCGCAGCAAACGCGTCACTCAAACTGCCGGACCTGAACAGGCCCTTCATTATCCAGACAGCAGCCTGTGATTACGAAATAGGAGCAGTACTCCTCCATTCGGAGGGTATAGAGCTGCGTCCTGTGGCATTCACCATCCGTGCGCTGGTGAACGGAACTACTCAGTGACAGAGAAGGAATGATTGGTGGTCATCTTTGCACTTCGAAGATTAGCATGAGTAAAGGAGGGCCCAAAAACACATGCCACTAGGCAAAACGGAGAGATCGCCAAAGTGCCGTAGACAGGTCGATGTTCCACGCGCCGTAGACAGATCGATGTTCATAATTTGTTGTCCGTGGGCTCGCGGCACGCGACCCGAGCAGCGATCGGTGATGGAAGAGGTTGAGCTGGATTCTCTCCGTGGCACCGGTCGACGAAGGTTGCCCTGCCAGCTACGGACTGGTGACAAGAAGACGGGGGCGCCGGGCTCCAGGAGGCCGCCGATCTGGCTTACGATCGAGCGCGGACTTCTGAGTGGCAGCGGCCGGACTGTAGCAGTTCCCGCTGTACCCATAGCGCTCCACCTTCGCCGGCAGGATGGGACGACCAGCAGAAGAATCACAACAGTGGGCCAGGCCATTCTGGAGACCGCGCATCACTTATGACGAGGCCGAGGCAAGGCCTAACAGCGGGTCGGTGATTTGCCACGTCACCCAAGAATTAATGCAGCGGACATGGACAGACTTGGCGTGAGCTGCAGCCACCACTAGCAGCGTTTGTCGACGAGGACTATGTGGACGCGACACGTCGAGAGAACACCAATTCTGAACCGCGTCGAAATAAATGTAAGCGCATCAAACTTCAGTTTGAGTGGCTAGCAGCTACCGCGGACGTAAACGCGAGGCCCAGTGTTGATTGACTCCCGTTGGAACTGCGCCCAATGCGGAGTATCTGTAGTTTGGCTATTTAGTTTGTTTAACTAACTGTATAGTTTTCTCTTTGTGTGCTAATCGTTGTTACATGTTTTTCGTGTTTTGGTGGTCCAGTTCATTAAGTAACGTCTTCGTCTTTGTTAACGCGTTACGCCTCTCACTCTCTCCCAATCCATCGGAGCAAGTGCTTTCGAGAGCCCCACACACTCGTGATAGATTCGAAACCAACGTCCAAGGTACCAGAGTGATGGTAGAGACCGACCACATAGACTTGACGTGGTTGACCCGCCTGCACGAGCCTAGTGGGAGGCTCGCGCGATGGGCCCTGACACTGCAGCGCTTCGAGTACGAAGTGCGCTATCCCAAAGGCTCCACAAATGTGATTGCTGATGCACTGTCACGGGCGCCGGTGAACGATACCACATAGACCAACCATCAGGAGGAAAGGGCGGCCGAGCTACGCTCTCCCCTGTTGCAGGAAGGGAGTGGGGGAGGAGGAGAGCCTCCCCCTTCGCTTCTCCAAGAGCGCGTGCATATGGTCGCAGTGAGTGCGCACCTCGATATTGCATTCAGTAGGGCAGCAATTATAAAGGCTCAGCACGAGGATGCTCACTGTCAGACACTGATCGCTGGTCTCAGGGAAGAGACTGACAGCGTGACAGAGTTAAGATGTCGCCCGGAAGCCGCCGGAAATGCCGCCGGCACGAGCTCTAGGGCAGTCGTAATCGCCGCGAGTGAGCTAGAGAGCTACCAGCTGGATGCGGATGAAGCTTTGCTGAAATATGTGCGATTAAAGCAGACTCGGACGAGTGTTTCAAAGCCGTCATCCTGCGTCAACTCAGAAGTGGTACCTTGCAGCATTACCATGACGCCGGCGGTCACGGAGAGCACCAAATACATGGACAAAACTGTGTCGGCACGCGACTTGGCCCGGCATGAGAGGGGATGTACGTAGATACGTACAAACCTGCCACATCTGCCAAGCAAGGAAGCCAAGAGGTGGCAAGTCCCCTCGGTGGCTACAGCCCATCCTAAGTACAAAGCCATAGGAGGTAGTGGCGTGCGATTTGATGGGGCCGCTGCCATGCAGCAAGAGAGGGCTCAAGTCTGTGCTTGCGGTAGCATGCCACTTCAGCGGAATCGAGGAAATCTATCCGCTGCGGAGAGCGACGACGAAGGAGGTCCTCGCCAAGCTCTGAGATGCATTCTGCCGTTACGGTTTCCCAGATCGGCTGACCATCGACAACGCCTCGTATTTCACGTCGAAAGACTTCGGAGGTACGTGTGTGCTTATGGGTGTTCGGAAGCTGAGAACCAGGTGCTACCACCCAGAGTCTAACGTGACGTAATGCCGCAACTGAGATGTGAAGGCTCTCCTCGTCGCGTATGCGCAGGCACACAGAGGTTGGGACGAACACCTGGATGCCATCTCCTTCGCCCTGCGAACGAGTTTAA
>CM023485.1:126827789-126888609 GCA_013339685.2 Hyalomma asiaticum
CCGTTCTGCTCCTTACTTCACCTCACTGCATTCGAGATCAGGTTATTGGCAGGTGCCAGTGCACCAAGGCAACAAAGAGAACGCAGCCTTGGTGACTCCTGATGGCCTCTGTGAGTTCAACGTCATGCCCTTTGGGCTTTGTAATGCGCCGACAACGTTCGAACGATTTATGGACACCATCATCTGTGGAATGCAATGGGAAATTTGTTTATGCTATCTGGATGATGCGATTTTTTGAAGCAGTTTGGATGAGCGTAACCGACGTTTTAGTCTCGTCCTTGATTGTGTCGAAAAAGCCGGCCTGGTGCTGAACTCCAGGAAATGTCGCTTTGGAGAGACTGAAACGTTGGTACTTCGACATCCAGTCGACAGGAACAGTGTGAGGTCCGATCCACAGAAGATTAAAGCAGTAAGTTCCTTCGAATCACCGAAGGCACTGCAGGAGCTGCGGAGTTTCTTGAGCTCATTCTCGCATTTTCGTCGCTTTGTACCAAGATTGACCGATGTTGTGTACCCACTGACTTGCCTTCTAAATGAGGATGTTCCTTTCAACTGGAAGTCGGCTTGCGACGAGGCGTTCGGCCAACTGAAGTTTCAGCTAACATCGGCAACTATATTACGCCACTTCGATATATACTCGCCTACAGATGTGCACACTGATACGAGTGGAATTCACATCGGAGCGGTGTTAGTTCAACGTCATTACGGATCTGAGCACGTTGTGGGTTATGCCAGTCGATCGCTGAGTAAGGCGGAGCGCATTTACACCGTTACGGAACAAGAATGCTTGGCAGCAGTCTTCGCAGTTCACAAATTTCGATCCTAAGTACACGGTCGCTCGTTCAATATAGTTACAGTCCACCAAACTGTATACTTGTTGGTGAATCTCCGTGACCCCGAGTGGTCTACTGGCACGTTGGGCTCCTCGACTTCAGGATTACGACTTCGTCATCTCTTACAAGTGCGGTCGTCGTCACGCAGATGCCGACTGCCTTTCCCGCCATCCTCTACCGACTACGGAGTGTGACGAACACAACTTCGATGACTGTTTTGCTTCTATTTCGGCCACATTATTGGACTCCACGAGATTCCGGGATGAACAAGCTAGTGATATTAGCCTGGAGCCCCTTTTCACTGCTGTGCTGCGTCCTCATGCCAGCGGTCGGTTTTGTGTACGAAATGGCCTACTTTACAAGACGAGTCATTCGTGTAACGCTGCACGCTTTTTCCTGGTGGTTCCGCAGAGTCTGCGACCGGACGTACTGAGTGCCCTGCATGATGACGCAACCTCTGGCCATCTAGGCTTTTTAAGAACACTGAGCCGCTCACAGGAGCGATTTTACTGGCCCACAATGCGAGAGACTATCAAGCAGTATGTGAGTGGTTGCGAGAAATGCCAACGCCATAAGCGCCCTACGATTACTCCGCGGGGTTTTATCCAGCCTCTGCCACCATCGTGTCCATCGTTTGAACCAATAGGCATTGATCTCTTGGGGCCATTCCCACGTTCTTCTAACGATAATCGCTGGCTTATCGCATGTGTAGACCACTTGATCCTTTATGCAGCAACTGTGGCCATACCATCTTCAGCAGCTACATGCGTCGCCACATTCTTGCTGCGATTTGTTATCCTCAGTCACGGTTCCTCGTGTGATAATTAGTGATCGGGGTCGTCACCTTGTTGCAAACATCGTTGAAGAATTCGTCTCTGAAGCTCGAAATATCGGCATTCAACACTTCACCACCGTCAAACCAACGGCCTTGTAGAGCGTACGAAGAGGGCTCTTACCATCATGCTGGCCAAGTATGTCTCCTCCGACCACAAAGACTGGGATGACGTGTTCCCATTCATCAGATGTGCTTATAATACCGCAATGCATGAGGCGACGGATTACAGTCCTTTTAGATGCGGAGCATCTCTCGCTCGCGGGTATGTCACGCGTCCGGTGTCCGCACTAACACTACGCATGCGCAACTCTCCTCTCCCTTCCCTATCTCCAACAGCTGCTGCAAAAAAAAAAAGCGGGTAGAGAGTGCGCGCGCTCTCTACCCGCTCGAGCTTATGGTTGTCATAAGCTCGAGATTACGTCGGGAGGGGGGTCCTGGCGACGGTTGGACACCTGAAAGGCTTTCAGTCGTTCAAGTGCCATTTACAACTCACTCCTACAGCAGAACAGGAATTGGCCTCCCTGGTTAAGTACAAAAGGACAGAAAGTTCAGCGAGTTGGTAACAGTCCATAATCAAAAGAAGAGGCGTGCAGGACTCGGACACAAGGAGAGCAGTGAAGAACACCGACGCCGACTAACAACTGATGCACAGCACAGAGGCGAAAAAGAAAGAAGACACACAGCTTATCTGCGCATGCTCGGAATGGTAGCGCCACCTGTCAATCGGTTACACGTGCCGGTCTTCGCGATAGACAACTCCTAAGGCTTTCTATCTCCTCTCTGTTTAAGCTAATCGACGGCTGACTCACGCATGCACTTCCACTAATACTGATATGCCAGGCCTCAACCAATAAACGCGTATCTTCGTTCTTATGCCTGTACAGTATCTCGGATTTGTCTAACTCGGGCATGCAGCTACAGACCTGGCAGTGCAAGGATAGATTGGACGGCGTCCCACCTGATAGCGACCTTCTGTGTTCAATTAATCTTTGATTAATACAACGCGCAGTTTGCCCTACATAAAAACGTCCGCAGCTAAAAGGAATCTTATAAACTACACCCATGCGACAGTCGCTGAAATTGTTCTTGGCTAGGTGCTTAACAGGACAGATATCCGTTCGCTTCTTACCTTCCATCTGCTCATTTCTTCTATGCACTGCAGCACAAACCCTTCCTGACTTATTGGGAGCCGTAAACACAACATTAACCCCATATTTACTTCCCACTTTCTTAAGCCTGTGCGAAACTGCGTGGATATACGGAATACTCACGACCTTTTTCTTGTTAATGTTACTCTCTGCTACAGCTTTTGTTCCGGTCGAAATCGACTTCTTAAGACGCTCAGCTACTGTGGCTATGGCTAGTCTAGGGTAACCTGCATCTAAGAGGCGCTCGACCTGCGCATTAAAGCTAATGGTCAAACGGTGCACGCACGACTTCGATAGGGCTGACTTTAAACAGGACAAGGCTATTCCGTTTTTTACTACTTTCGAATGCTTGGAGTCAAAGTTTAACAACGGCTTAGATGCTCTAGGGGAATACTGCCAACACACGTGATTCTGCTCAAATGACAACGAGATATCTAAAAATTGTATTACGTTTCTCTCCGGTAGTTCTTTTGTAAACCTTAGACCATCCCCATTAAGTTTAAATTGATCGCTTACATAGCTGACGACGGATTCAAAATCATCCTTACTACAAAGCACCAAGTAATCGTCCGCATACCGAAATACCCTAATGATGCGGTCCCCTAAGGCCTCTTTTAAACGCCAGTCAAACTTGCTCAAGTATAGATCACTTAGAATAGGGGCTACCTTTGAACCTATACAAATCCCTGACTTCTGCACAAACACGCCTTCCCTGTATCCAACTAATGTAGACGTTAAGTACATGGAGAGAATTTCTAGAAAGGTACCTGTGGAAACTCCGTATCTATCTATGAAACCGGACTCCTGCCCTTGTTCTTGAATACATTCTTTCACGCAATTTAGTAAACCTTCATGCGGCAACGAGTAATACAAATCTTCTACATCCATGCTAAACGCTGTGCAGTGGCCAGGATTTTCCTCTGTTAACAACTGAACTAGAGCCTGAGAATTACGTACACGGAAGGGGTCAGAAAAACTTAGGATGTTAAGCACTTCTGCAAATAGCTAGCTACACAAACTTGCCATGTCCCTGACTCTGATACAATCGAGCGAAACGGAATTTCTGGCTTATGGGATTTCGCCGAGAAAAATAATTATAAAGTGAGCAGTTTTGCCTTTTTAACACTGGAAGCTACCTTATCTAGATTATGTTTCAACAGGAGATCGACAGCTCGTTGTTTTACTACAGAAGGTTTCAGTTTCACAGGTCTAAAATTCTTTTCAACAGCTGCGGAGGCTTTTTCTGAAAAAGTGCTTTTCGGCATTATTACAAAACAACCTTCCTTATCAGATAAAACAGGTCGAAGCTTATGTTCCACACAGTAATTTACAACCGGTCGGATAGGGTCAGAGGCCTTAACGAGATCGTTCGAATGCTTGATGCTGGCGAAGCAATCTGAAATACATCGAGACCGTTCAACTTCCGGAATAACCTTAGTTATCGATCGAGGTAAGCTTAAAACATCAACTTCTTTTAGGTTAGGATGAAAACAGTACTTAGGGCCTAATGCTAGGATTTTCTTGTGGTTCTCGTCCAAAACGGCGTCTCCGAGAATCATTACCTTTTCCGACGGCGATTTAGTAGAAAAAAAAGAATTCCTCTTACTTTGCAGTAGATCCGGTAGCTTCGTCCTCCACAAAAAATCGATTGATTGATTGATTGATTTGTGGGGTTTAACGTCCCAAAACCAGTTCTGATTATGAGAGACGCCGTAGTGGAGGGCTCCGGAAATTTCGACCACCTGGGGTTCTTTAGCGTGCACTGACATCGCACAGCACACGGCCTCAACATTTCGCCTCCATCGAAATGCAGCCGCCGCGGCCGGGATTTGATCCCGCGACCCTCGGATCAGCAGCCGAGTACCTTAGCCACTAGACCACCGTGGCGGGGCACTCCGCCACAAAAAAAAAAAAAAAATTCGCGTGCTGCTCGGAAACTCTGAACCAAATGGCGCAAGTGCGGTTCCTTTGACGGTCTCCCCGGGTGGCGTAGCTGGCTTCTAAACACTGGCGATAAAATCTGACTTGCCGCCATGCTTCGGCCGAAATAATCGCGCAAATCCTGTTCGCGTGTCCCGTAGAAGGAAGAAGAAAACCGCACAACATCTGAATTTCCATCGGAATGATATTATTGCGTTTGAACCACGACATAGTTCTAGCGCGAAACATACATACAGCAATTAAAGAGGCTAAAGAAGCTGGATTGCGCAGATAAGTAGGAGAACACGGAAAAGGGCTCAGGGTACTAGAAATGAAGTTCAAAAGGACAGAAAGTTGAGCGAGTTGGTAACAGTCCATAATCAAAAGAAGAGGCGTGCAGGACTCGGACACAAGGAGAGCAGTGAACAACACCGACGCCGACTAACAACTGATGCACAGCACAGAGGCGAAAAAGAAAGAAGACACACAGCTTCTCTGCGCATGCTCGGAATGGTCGCGCCACCTGTCAATCGGTTACACGTGCCGGTCTTCGCGATAGACAACTCCTAAGGCTTTCTATCTCCTCTCTGTTTAAGCTAATCCACGGCTGACTCACGCATGCACTTCCACTAATACTGATATGCCAGGCCTCAACCAATAAACGCGTATCTTCGTTCTTATGCCTGTACAGGATCTCGGTTTTGTCTAACTCGGGCATGCAGCTACAGACCTGGCAGTGCAAGGATAGATTGGACGGCGTCCCACCTGATAGTGACCTTCTGTGTTCAATTAATCTTTGATTAATACAACGCGCAGTTTTCCCTACATAAAAACGTCCGCAGCTAAAAGGAAGTACTTGGCCACTACCTCCCACGCGATATCTACAATTAAACCCTCGCCCTCAGTGTCCAGTAGCTGCAGAACATCTGTCCACGGCGGCGGTCAGCTCTGTGAAGCAGCAGAGGGCGGTAACAATCACTGGACGCGGACAGGCCGCCAATGGAATATAAACATTGGAACGTTCAATGCAAGATCCCTCTCAAGCAAAGCTAGATTAGCGGAATTACTCGAGGAACTAGAGGGAGTTAATTGGGACGTCATTGGCCTTAGCAAAGTTAGGACAGCAGGCGAAGCATACATAGTCTTAAACAATGGACACGTCCTCTGCTATAGATGATTACCCGAAAAGAGAGAATATGGCGTTGGGTTCCTAATCCACAAAAATATAGCGGGCAACGTAGATGAATTCTACAGCATTAACGAAAGGGTAGCATCCTTCATAATAAAACTAAATAAGCGGTATAAACTTAAGATAATCCAGGGATATGCGCCAACAACGAGCTACGACAATGAACAAGTAGAGCAATTCTACGAGGATATCGAATTAGCAATAAAGAAAGTACGGACGCAATACACAGTAGTCATGGGGGATTTCAACGCAAAAGTAGGGACGAAACAAAGTGGAGAGCAGGCGATAGGCAACTGCGGCGTCGGCCGTAGGAATAACCGTGGAGAAATGCTAGTACAATTTGCCGAAAGGAACCACCTTCGAACAATGAATACGTTCTTCAAGAAACACAAGAATAGGAAGTGGACGTGGAAAAGCCCGAACGGGGAATCAAAGAATGAAATCGACTTTATAATGTGCGAACAACCAGGAATAATTCAAGACACAAAAGTAATGGGGAAGATAAAATGCAGCTATCACAGACTAGTAAGGGCAAAGATTGTACTTAACCTAAAGAAAACAAGAACTAAATTATTTACTAGAAAAAAATGTAATGTAGAGGTAATCAGAGCGAATGACGACGAATTTAAAGTCGCTCTAAGCAATAAGTTCGAGGCCTTAGACGAAAACGGTGACGATTTAGAACAAATAAACAAAACCATAACGAAAACAATCCTTGAAACCGCGATAGAAGTCGGTGGTAAAACAACAAAGCAAGCAAAAAGTAAGCTGTCCCAATCTAGCAAGGACTTAATAAAAAAACGCCAACAAATGAAAGTAAGTTCGTCGAAAGATAAGACAGAATTCGCAGAACTATCAAAATTGATCAGTAAAGCCAGGCAAAGAGATGTAAGAAACTTTAACATGAGAGAAATAGAGAAAGCAGTAGAGAAAGGCACCAGCATTAAATCGGTCAAAAAGAAACTGCACTTAGGACAAAACAAAATACATGCGCTAAAAGATAAACAAAGTAAGGTTTTCAACAGTTTCGCCGAAATAGTAAAGGTAGCAGAATATTTCTACTCAGAACTGTACAGCTCTCAGACAGACCATACAACCTTAGTAGAAATAGAACCAGAGGAGAACACCGAAATTCCATGTATAAGCACTGACGAAGTCAAAAAAGCTGCCAAAGGCATGTCCCACGGTAAAGCAGCTGGTGACGATGGTATAACAGCCGACTTGATCAAAGACGGAGGAGATGTTGTACTTGAAAAACTTGCATCGCTCTTCACTAAATGTATCAAGATATGTAGCGTACTGCGCAGCTGCAAAAACGCTAATGTAATCCTTATCCACAAGAAAGGTGTCATAAAGGACTTAAAGAATTACAGACCAATCAGCCTACTCCCAGTAATATACAAGCTATTTACAAAGGTAATTTCTACGAGGATAAGAGAAACACTCGACTTTAACCAACCGAGAGAACAAGCTGGCTTTAGGAAGGGTTACTCGACAATGGACCACAGCCACGCTATCTGCCTAGTAATTGAGAAGTACGCGGAATATAACAAACCTCTTTACACGGCGTTTATCGACTACGAGAAAGCATTTGACTCCATAGAAATACAAGCAGTTCTTGAAGCTCTACATCGACAAGGGGTACCTGGCGTATACGTGAAAACCATAAACAACATATACAAAGATTGACAGCCACACTACTCCTACATGAGAAAAGCAGAGAAATCCCGATCAGGAGAGGTGTGAGACAGGGAGATACAATATCCCCGATGCTATTCACTGCATGTTTAGAGGAACTCTTTAAACGTCTAGACTGGGAAGAAAAGGGCATTCGAATAGACGGAGAATATCTAAACAATTTAACATTTGCAGGCGACATTGTGCTCTTTAGCAATGATGGTGACGAATTACAAAACATGATTAAAATTGGATTAAAAATGAATAGGGAAAAGACCAAAGTTATGCTCAATAGCTTAGCTAAGGAACAGGAATTTAAAATCAACAACGAACCCTTACAATGTGTAAACGAATATGTATATCTGGGACAGTTAATATCGGGAACTCCTACGCAGGAAAATGAAATTCTCCATAGAATAAGGCTGGGCTGGAGCGCATTCGGAAGGCATTACGAAATCATGACCGCAAACTTACCGCTCTCATTAAAGCGAAAAGTATTCAATCACTGCATTCTCCCAGTACTAACGCACGGTGCAGAAACATGGAGAATAACGAAAAAACTAGAGATTGAACTAAGGAGCACGCAACATGCAATGGAAAGAAAAATGATAGGGGTAACGCTAAGAGATAAAAAACGAACGGAATGGATCAGAGAACAGACAGGAGTAGCCGATATTATCTTATCAATTAAAAGAAAGAAGTGGACCTGGGCAGGACATGTCATGAGGAGGAAGGATAATAGGTGGACAGTAAGAGCGACGGAACGGATACCACGAGAGGGAAAACGCAACAGAGGTAGACAAAAGGTTAGATGGAGCGGTGAAATTAAAAAGTTTGCGGGCATAAAGTGGAAACAACTCGCTCAGGATAGGGTGGATTGGAAATCGTTGGGAGAGGCCTTCGTCCTGCAGTGAACCTAAACAGGCTGATGATGATGATTATGATGATGATGATGATGATGACTGCCGTTTGGCTTCCACAGCGAGTACTCGGTTGCCAAGACGCTGTGCCTTGCAGAAGAAACCCGTCGAATCGCTCGATTTGCTACCGTGGCGCACAACACCGATCTAAGGGGCGCTATGACAGCTGACACCCGTCTGTCTTGCACAACAAAGGGGACTTGGTATGGGTGTGGACCCCAGCGTAAGCGTGGATTATGCCACAAGTTTTTGACACAGTATACTAGAACTTTCGTGATTGTCAATCGGTTGAGAGACTTAACATACGCGGTGGCCGCTTAGAGTCAGCTGGTCGTCGTTCCAGCCGAACGCAGGTTACACACGTCGCACGTCTCAAGCGGTTTCATCCTGCTGTTTCCCGGTGACTAGAACTTGCCCCGCGGGCTTCGCCTGTGAGCCGGGGAGTGACACGGCATCAGCTGGGCAATCAGTGTATGAGCCAGGCAAGGGTGGAAGACGACGAGGACGATAGCTTGTCAGAGGTTGGACGCCATCTTGCCTCGGCTGTACCAACTATACCTAGCACTCCGCACTCTCCTGTAAATAAACCCCAGCTTCACCTTCAACCGTAACAATATATCTATGGCCGCGTACTTCTCCGAGCCTAGCTACACGCTGGCAGCGACGAAGACGATGCACGACATATGCTCGAGACTACGAACGCTTTCTCAGTGACAATCACGAAGACGCCCTTCGGAGTCTTGCCTCTGTGGTCCTCTTGTTAGAGCGCTACTATAACAGGTTATCTATCAGTAAACGCCGTGCGTTCGCAGAACCGCGACACTGGCGGAGTTTCGGGCAGTGCACGCTTTCGCCCCATGATCCCAACGACTTCTCCATCGAGCAGCCCTTCCATCCCTGCAAGACATCCACGAGTGGATACGCCTGTCCACCGCGCAAGCCGCTGTCTGCAAGCTCTGAGCCTGCAAGGTTCCTCTCCCTCGATGGCTCCTCCCACTCAAGAAATTGCATCGCCGTACAGCCCAACGTACGTGACAGTTCAGAATCAGCGAGTTCCCAAGCCATCCCATGGCGACACGTATGAGGACACCAACGACTGGCTCGAGCAGCACGAGCGAGTGGTGAAGTTGAACTGCTGAAGCTCTGACGAAAATTTCCAACTTGTATTTTGCACTCGACGGCAGCACGAAAACATGGTTCAACAACAGGGCGGGGAGCTTCACTACGTGGGAAGAGTTTTCCCGGCGGTTCTTCGAGACGTTCCGGAATACTGATCGACGTTGCACAGCCCAACGCCTTCTTGACACACGAATCCAGACGCCGAATGAGGCCGTCGCCATGTTGGCGCGCCTGTTCCGCCGGGCCGCTCCCACTATGCCTGAATCAAAGAAGGTGATCCATCTGATGCGTGGTGTCAAAGAGCAGCTGTTCGCTGGCTTGGCGCGCAACCCACCGACGGCAGTCGACGAGTTTACCAGAGAGGCCGCGACAACCGAGCGGGCGCTTCAGCAACGCTATTGGCAACACGACGCCCGGCTGCCGATGCGCCTCAGGCGCCGCAGTATTGGGCGTGCCCGTTGAACGCACGCTCCGTCATCTGATACACGACATTGTTCGGGAAGAGATTGCAAAGGAGAACGCTAGGCAAGCAGCGCCTCCGCCACCGCAAGAGAGCACAGTTGCCTCTGTCGCCGAAGTAGTGCGCAACGAACTGCGACAAGCGTTTGCCGCCCCTGAACCACGTCCCGAGACGCATTTCGAGCGGACCATATACAGCTATGCAGACGTTCTTCGTCGGCCGTTGCTGTTGTCCACCTTGCCGCCTCCACCGTACTGCCACCAGCAACCCGTCGAGGCGTGGACACAACGGGAACTTGTCAGGTGACCCCAACTTCGTCGAACTGACATTTGCGCTTGCCCAATCGACCACCACTGTGCTAAAGCCGCGGGGAACCGGGACACATTACCGGTGCTGCCCCCACTGTGAAACTGACAACCAGGGAAATGCACTCGCCGCTCGACACCACCAGTTTGACGAGAGCCGTTCAGAATTTGGCGAGAGCACGGCTGGCCGCCAAGTAAGCTCATCCGTTCGGTCACGTTCGCAGTCTCCGCGGTTTCCTTCGCCGAACCGCCAGAGCTTTGGGAACGTCACATGTCGATCCCCCAGCCATCGGCAGCGAAACTAAAAGGGGCGACCTCAAGGGGAAAGCGGAAGGTTCCCGAAAGTCAAACTGCCGAAAATCCCCCATTATTGCCGCAGCAAAATCATAGCCGAACCAGAACGTAACAGAACGTAATGCCGACGAAACTCTTACTGCCGACCTTACTGTGAAAATTGAGGGGAACGAAGTGACGGCCTTGGTTGACACTGGCGCGCACTTTTCTATAATGAGCGAGCAGTTGGCAGATACAGTCAAAAAGGTGAAAATGGAATGGACGGGCCCTTTAATTTGAAGTTCTGGACGCCACCTGATGACACCGACAGGCAAATGCACGGCGTGACTGGCTATAGGCGATACAACATTTGTCGCCACCTTCGTGATCCGCTTTAGTGCTGCAAAGCACTTATCCCAGGAATGGACCTTTTGCGGGAGTACGGTGCCATCGTTAACATACGCGACGGTGTTGTCACATTGTCGGCAAGCAATGACCCGACCTACAGCGCGGAAAGGAAACGTCGACCTCTACGTGTTCTTGACGATGACGTCTGCATACCACCACTATCATGTAGCTTGGTGTCGGTCATCTGCACCGGAGTTTGCAACGAAGAAGCTGTAGATGAGCAAGTTACTTCCCTTATCCTCCATCATGATATCGCATCGCTCGTGGTATAGTCAATTTACACAGTAGGCAAACGAAAGTGCCCCAGGCAGCACGCAGCGTAGGGCCGATATTGGCTTTACGGCGGCAAAGCGTGGCCCATCCACGGCCGAATGTTGCCGACAGTAATCCAGTATCGGCTAAGCCGCCGTCAGTTACTGGCAACTTCAGGCCACTAGAGCCGCAGCACCGCCGATTTCGACAGGCCAGCAACTGTAAACGGAAAGATAGGGCTGCTTATGCCATGCTACTGCCGACGTCGGCTGAGTCGTTGGCTTTCAATGGTAAATATAGCACCAATTTTGCCATACTATCGACAATGTGGGCTAAGCCATCACCTTTTATTGGCAACATCGCGGCAAGTATGCCACCTTAGAGCCGACATCAGCTGGGCGGATAACTTTCTCCGGCAAACGTGGCATCGATTCTGCTGCATTCAGCATAGTCTGAAGAATGGCAAATTCGGTGCCATATTTGCCTGGAAAGAATGTTTCACCGGAGATATTGAGCCATTTCTGCCGTCCTTGAGGCAACTTCGTTGTTGTTGTTGTTTTGTGGGGTTTTACGTCCTAAAACCAGTTCTGATTATGAGAGACGCCCTAGTGGAGGTCTCCGGATATTTTGACCACCTGGGGTTCTTTGACCTGCAGTGATATCGCACAGCACACGGGACCCAACATTTCGCCTCCATCGAAATACAGCTGCCGCGGCCGGGGTTCGATCCCGCGACCCTCGGATCAACAGCCGAGTACCTTAGCCACTAGACCACCATAACGGGGCAAGAGGCAACGTCGACTACCCCGCAGCCCTTCATTGTTGATATCAGCCGGGCTTTTTTGGAAGCCTGCTGAATTGACATCCGATCAAGATAATTGAGATCCGTTAATAATCCGAGACAACTGAGATCCGATCGAGATAAGCATGACTGAAATTCACTTAAATGATTCGATGTAAGAATCAGGTGTTGGGCTTGATATATTCACGTACGCGTTTCAGTGAAGGAGAACAGTGCACATGCTTCGAGCAGCACATATTCTGTTCCCGTGTTTTTCATAAACATGGCGCACAAAAAGATGTGCATAACGATTGCTATATACATCTATAGGCTGTTTTGCGGGAGCTTTGCGAAATATGCTGGCGCAACAGTTAACATTAGCCACAACGATCAACAGGCACGGTGGAAAATTATGGGACAGTGCATGTCAGAAAATTAGAGTTCATGAAAATTAACTATCGCGTTTCTGCATCGATCGCCGTAACCCACACTGGTATGACCAAGCAAACATAAACAGTCGCAAGCGGCCCTATAGTACTGACATTTAGCACCCTAAGCAGCGCGACACCGAGGGGACAAAACAAATCTAGCGCTAACGTTATATTCAGAGGGTGTTAGCTGTGTCTACACACCATGAAATACATAGATCAGGTTACATCGCAAATGAAGTGTCAATAGTCTCAAGACCACGACATTTGCAAAAGTGGCAAAAAGCGAAAAAAGAAAGCAATCACGGCAACCATTTTTCATCTCAAGGGCGGCAGACCAATGCGAACACCGAATTCATGTATTTAAACTGCTTTTCTGATTAGTTCTACTAAAGTGTATGTGATCACATAGTGTTCTTGTGGAGGTGATCAACGTATATCATGGTGTATGGAAACAGCAAGTATCCACTGAAATAAAAAATCTGGGCCTGTATTCACAAAAGCAACTTACGACAAAGATGTTCGTAAGAGAAAATTTCAGCCAATCCTGATGCAGGACATATCATTAGAGAAGCCGTCTGACCAATGGCAAAACGCATTTACGAAAGAGAAGTTTTGTGAATTCAGCCCCTGTTGAATATCAAATCTCTGTCTGTCCTCTTGTTTCTTCATATGTTGTTGCACGGTTGCAGTACAAACCAACTCGCCCAAGTCAGGCTGTTGCTGACGGCGTGCCCCTACACTACATTTCATGGGTGCGTTAGCGAAAGTAGTGCATTCCTTTCAAAAGCAGCTCCAGGACAGCCCAACACATATATTGCAGCTCGCATAGGCTCAGCAATAATAAATAATTGTCTACTGGTCGGGTAAACTTATACTTCCCTTATCCAACTCCATGCTATCTGCTACCACAGAGATACAATAGGCGAATAATTGCTTAATATGTCCACGGTGTTGTGTGCAATTCCTTCTTTTTTGCTTTTCTTTTGTGTAACTACCATCAGCGTGTTCATTCCATACCTTTCAAATTCGTTTACGCATCGGCCATCGGTTACATTATACTAGTTAGATGAACAGAATGTATCGAGCTTGACTGCATGCTCTGTGCAGTGAGTGTAAAATTTGTCACTGACGTTCATATGAGACTGGCGTTGATATAAGCACACACGTGCGTTTTGTGGTATTTAACAACTGATTTATTATGAAATAAGGGTGCGAGTAGAGGCAGATTCAGCGCAGTATTTCTTGTCGTGCGGGAAGGCAATACGTGCCTTTCCCGCCCTGCAGAAACTGGCAGGAATTGATGCACAATGGCGGTGCCGCGCGTCCTCGCTACGTTAGTTACGTGCAGTGGAGCATTTCGCTCGCATTTTCAGCTAGAGCGGGTGGTTGAGGTTCTGCTAAATCCTATGCTGTAGGTAGCTCGCAAGAGAACATATGCGTGCCAGCATATTCTATAGGCTGCACCTTTGTGGAGTTAAAAATTTCAGTCCCGGCGAGTGTCGCCACCATTGTGCATGCATGCTTGCCACGCAGAAATGCCGTCATCCACGGTTTGCGACAACTGCAAGAAAAAAAAAGAGAGAGAAACGCGCGTATTCTGCTTAGAAGTAACGCAGCCACGCGACCCTCAGGTATTTTCAGGCCTTCGCAGCGAAGACGTAGAAGAGTGGCTCGACAATTATGACAGGGTCAGTGATTACAACCGTTGGGACGAGTCACATAAACTACGCAACGTTCCGTTCTACCTTAGAGAGGTCGCTAAGACGTGGTTTCACAATCATGAACGCGACTTCCCTGACTGGTCCGCATTCACTGAGCAACTCCGTCAGGTATTCGGCACATCGACCAGGCGCTCCGAAGTAGCGAAACAGAAACTCGCTACTCGTGTCCAGGGAGCTGACGAATCATACATATCTTACATTGAAGACGTTCTGGCCCTATGTCGCCGAGCTCAAAGTGATATGCCGGAGGCCGATCGCGTACGCCATACACTGACAAATTTATCATTGTACCGGCAACCTATGGGTCCCGGTCGTGCCGTGTTCACTCCGACTGCAGGTTTTACGAGCTTTCCATGATGACGCATCTGCTGGCCATTTAGGGTTTCACAAAACTTACGAGCGCATCAAGACTCGCTGCTATCGGCCTGGCCTCTCATCGAGTGTCGCCAAGTACGCCAGTTCCTGCGCGTCATGCCAACACCGCAAACGTTCTACGTCTCTTTCCGCCGGCTCTATGCAACCTATGCCATGCCCTACCGCCCCTTTTGAAGTCGTGGGCATAGGTTTGTACGGGCCCTTACCGCCAACGCCTGCTGGTCACCGCTGGATTGTCACCGCCGTCGACCACCTAACACGCTACGCTGAAACGGCAGCTCTTGCTTCTGGAGCTGCCTCAGAAATTGCGGAGTTTGTCCTGTGCCCTATCATATTACGCCACGACGCGCTTCGGGTTCTCCTCGGTGACCGTAGTGAGATGTTCATTTCCCATGTTTTGGCTGAAGTGTTGCGTGCCTCCAACGCCGTCCACAAGACCACGTCAGCTTATCATCTGCAAACAAATGATGGCCTTACCGAGCGCTTTCATCGAACCCTGTCAGACATCATTACCATGTATGTACAGCCCGATCACCAAAACTGGGACAGTATCCTTCCTTTCGTAACCTTCGCCTATAATACCGCCTTTCAACGCACATTGAATTACAGCCCCTTCTTCCTCGTGTACGAACGTGCCCCTTCTTTCATCTTGGACACTACGCTTCTAACTCCGCCCTCTGCTCCCTCCGCGTCCCTTCCCGAAGAATTAGCTGCCCGCATCGCCCGATGTCGTGCAAGTGCGCGTGGCAACACCGCGACTATGCAATACAAAAGAAAAATTCGTTATGATGCGATGCGCCGTGTTACTTCGTTCCGCCCTGGAGATGAAGTCCTCCTGTGGACACCTGTTCGAGCTTTAGGACTATGTGAAAAATTTCTTCACAGATACCTAGGCCCCTACACCGTGCTTCAAAGTACGTCTCCCGTAAACTATCGAATCGCTCCTGTGAGCTCACCTACTGACCGCCGTCGCCACAGCATCGAAATCGTTCACGTGTCTTGCCTGAAGCCGTACATATCTGTTCGTTCCCTTGCTACCTTGCTGTGTAGAATTGCTGAGTTGATTTGCCGTGTTGATGACCGCTTTCGCGAAGGGGGGAAAATAGTGTAAGCGCCAGGTATGCAGTTCATCGTCTTCGTCTGTATATACCCATCATGCCAATCATCATCATCGAGGAGTTTGGGCGCTGCCAGCCGGGAGGCTGTCTCGCACGCCATTGTTCTAATAAAACGGTTCTACCACTGTGCTGGACATCGCCTCACAAAATATATACATATATGTATGAGACGCAGCAACTCAATGTTTCATTTATTGGTCGACTCCCGCGTAATCTCAATCCACTTTCAACACATAGTACGTAAGGAGCAACACTGACCAACGGCATAGAATTATACTATCACCGCGCCCATGCGAATGATAGCTAGATTGCTATCATCCTTCAAAACGTGCCAGAATTATAGCCCCCCCCCCAAGCAACCTTTTCGCGATAAAGGAGAAAAAAGGAGGGAGGGAGGACAAGCAACACAGAGTCAGCCAGGGAACAGGCTGGATAGTCAGGAGAAGAGGCGTGCAAGACACGGACGCAGGGGGGAAGAAGTGAGCAACACGAACACCAACTCGCTCAACTTTCTGTCGTTTTGAGGTTGGATAGTGCTGCAAAAACGGCGGAAAGCGCCGCGTCGCATTTTAAACGGCTAACCATACCTTTCTGGTATTGGAAATCAGCAAAAGTTCTACATCGCGGGCACTTTGAATGCGCTCGCGTCACAGTGCGCCGTAGGAGGTAGCAGGGCTGTCTTGGTAAAGACCTTGGCGACGCGGGGGCCCAGACAACTACACCACCTCTTTGTGGCCTATCAAAGGATCCAAAGTTCGAATTTTCCTTGTTTTCTTCTTATTTATTTTTTATTTTGCATATTTCTGTTTTTTATTTTTTGTCTTCGCAGCATCTCTTGCATTACGCCTTATCTTTTCTCTTTCCACTAACCATCTGTATTTCCGCTGATGTAACCATACTGTCTGCATAACACGTTTCCTACCCCGGGGTAGGATCTGAACACGAGATGCATAAGGGCTCCACCACCAACATGCCTCATCTGCGCAACTCACCGAAGCATCACATAAGGAATTGGCCCACCTGGTGCAACACCACGGTCAGTATCTCCCAAATGACCCAACCAAGCAAACCCCGTACCTACGACGACAGCAGCAACTGCAGCCGCAGCAAGGGAACCTCTAGACAAGGATCCAACCAGACTGGTATGGCAACAGCAGGCTCAAAAAGCGTCTGCACTCCGGCAGGCAGCTATTCGAAATTAAACGTAGTAACTCTCAACACGCGAATGCTATCAACTGAAAGCAGACTAGCTGAACTACTGGAACAAATAAATGATATTAATTGGGATATCATTGGCCTTAGTGAGGTTAGGAAACCAGGGGAAGGATACCTGTTGCTTAATGAAGGGCATGCCCTATGCTACAGAGGACCACCAGAGAAGCGCGAATATGGCGTAGGATTCCTTATCCACAAAGACATTGCAGGCAATATTGTAGACTTCTATAGCATCAATGAAAAGATAGCAGGAGTCCGGATAAAACTAAACAAGAGATACAAACTAAAACATACAATGCTACGCCCCAACGAGCAGCGACAATGATGAGAATGTAGAACAGTTTTACGAAGATCTGGAAACAGCAATGAACAAAGTGCGCACCCAATATACGCTAGCAATAGGGGTAATTAACGCCAAAATAGGAAAGAAACTAAATAGAGAACAAGAAGTCGGGAACTACGGTGTAGGCGATAGGAAAAGCAGAGGGCAGATCCTAGCGGAATTCGCAGAAAGAAATTAACTCCGTGTAATTAACACTTTTTTTAAAGAACGTAAGAACAGGAACTGGACATGGAAAAGTCCTTAGGGCGAGGCAAAAAACGAAATATAAGTTCATACTAAGCAGTGACAGATGTATAGTACAGAACACGGAAGTGGGTAATACGGCCAAAATTAGTCATCACAGAGTAGTGAGGGCCAAGCTAACTCTCAATCTTAAGAGGACAAGAACAAAATTATTCGTACGGAAACAGGCCAACCTCGATGCCATCAGGGCTAAAACAGAAGAATTTAGAATTGCGCTTAAGAACAAGTAATAGGCTCTAGGATAGGAAGAAAATGAGGACATAGAGAAGATGAATGAAAACAGCTTATAGCCGCAATCGAAGTAGGCGGCAAAGCACTGACACAAGATGTGAAAAAGCTCTTGCCCAATCCTAAAAAATTATTCAAACAACGCCACCAGATGAGAATAACCTCAAGAGATAAGACACAGTTCGCCGAGCTGTCTAAGCTCATCAACAAAAGTAGAGTGAGGGACATACGCAACCATAACGTGAAAGAAATAGAAGCAGCCGTCAGAAAAGGAGTCAGCATCAAAACAACTAAAAGGGAGCATTGTGCGGGAAAGAACATAAAACACACTAAATGCTTCTAATGACAAGCTGCGGGAACGGTTATTCGATATGATCTTTTCTTTTGATCTGCGGCAAGTAGTTGAAGAATTCACAAGAATACAAGGTAATTGCTGCTCCATCCTTGATCTGTTTTTCTTAAGTGGTTCAATTACGGGACAAGCAAAGTGCGAAGTACTGCCTGGAATTTCTGATCATTCCGCTGTATTGTTAACGCTTTCCGGCGTCTCTATGGCCAAGTCCGTTGATGTCACTTCCGTGCCGAACTTCTCCCGCGCAGACGATGTCGCCATATTAGACATGCTTTCTTTTAGCTTTGACTCGTTTCAGGGCAGTAGCGCAGACATACATACTCTTTGGAATCAATTTAAAGATCTTGTAAATGATTGCATACAGCGCTTTGTTCCTTGCTTGTTAAAGATAGGGAAAGGCAAATCTCCTTGGATTTCTCGTGACACATTGCAATTAAAAAGACGACTTAAACGCCTAAAGACGAAAAGAGGTACTGCAACAGATTTGAACGCTTTGCTTACTAAAATTTCCGAGCTCTCTTCCGAGCTAAAAACCAAAGTTTCTTCAGACAAGCAAAATTACTTTGGTGAAAAACTTCCAAAATTTATTTCAACATCCCCCGAAAAGTTCTGGAGGTTGATTTCTCCCAGTAAACAAATTAATGATACTTTCATGGTGAATGGTGTTTTGAGTGACGATGACGCAGTAATAGCGGAAGCATTTAACTTACACTTTAGGTCTGTGTTTACGCAGGAGAACGGTTCAATGCCATACTTTCATGCTTCATACCCCCCTTTGTCTGACGTTACCATTCATGAGAATGGAATACTTAATATGCTTCTTAACCTCGATATTAAGAAATCACCCGGTCCTGACGGTTTGCGAAATGAATTCTTAAAGCGATACGCGCCATGGGTCTCTAAATATCTGCGTGTACTGTTTTCTAAATCACTAACTGAGGGCGAGATACCGATCGACTGGAGAACGGCGGCAGTGAAACCTATTTTCAAAAATGGTAATAAGCAGCACATCTTGAACTATCGTCCTATCTCCCTGATCTCAACGTCATGCAAGCTTCTGGAGCACATAATACATAACCACATTGCTGAGTTCCTTTCAAAAAATAAGATATTATCATGCAATCAGCATGGCTTCAGAAAAGGATTTTCCACGTGCACTCAATTAGTAACCACATTACACGATTTCGCTAAGGCGATAAATTCAGGTAAACAGGTCGATGCAATTTTCATGGACTTCGCTAAAGCCTTTGACAAGGTTTCCCACAAAAAGCTACTCCACAAACTTGATGTCACTCTGGGTAATGTCAAAATTGTTACTTGGATTTCTGCGTATCTCACAAACCGACAGCAATATGTTTCGTTTAAAAACCGTGCCTCTAAGAGGCTTCCTGTTGACTCTGGCGTTCCACAGGGTTCTGTACTCGGACCACTTTTGTTTCTTCTCTTCATTAATGATATTGGCAACGACATTCCCGTGAAAATTAAACTGTATGCGGATGATTGTGTAATTTATTCGGAAATAGATAGCGTCAGTGACCAGCTACGACTAAATGAAGCGTTTGAAAAAATTGTAAAATGGTGTAACGATTGGCAGATGACTATCAACTTCGACAAAACAGTTTTTATGAAAATTTCGCGCAAGCGCAGCAATCCGCACTTCCAGTACTCGGCGCGTAATGTATTGCTCGCTGAGGTCGAACACATAAAATATCTTGGCATTTGGATTTCCAATGATCTCAGATGGACCAAACACATCAATAGTGTGTGTAATTCTGCCAATCAAAAGCTTTCCTTCCTCAGGCGGGCTCTGAGGCTAACAACTCCAGAGGTTCGTCTACTTGCATTTAACGCGATCGTGCAGCCTGTATTAGATTACGCTTCTGTAACCTGGTACCCTTTCACTAAAAAAGACATTGATAAAATTGAAGGTATTCAAAAGCGGGCGGTTAGGTACATATATAACAGTTTTGGGCGGACGTCGATGACAGATTTGCTGAACAGAGCCAATCTTCCAACTTTGACACAAAGGAATCGCGTTCTCAGACTAAAATTTTTGTTCCAACTAATCAAGGGACACTACAGCGTAGATATTTCCGAACTTTTTTCCTTTTCAACAGGTTATGCTACAAGGCAACGGCATGCACTAACAATTACCCCCTTCACTAGTCGCAATAACTGCTTTAAATACTCATTTTTTCCCAGAGTCGTAACTGAATGGAATCAACTGTCCAACGATGCGGTGTTGCAGCCATCCCTCAATATGTTTATGTCTCATATTGCGTAACTAGCATTGTGTAACTTATGTATTTTGTTACTGTTGCACTTGCAAGTGACGAGTTGTTCCAGTTACACTTAAGGTGTATATTTATTTCATGTATTGTCTTTGTACCAGTACTTATTTGTTATATTTTTTGTATTATTGTTTTTTTTTGCCCTGCGAGTGCTATTATAAATTTGTATCCCCATCCTGCGAAAATCCCGTAACGGGATTGCAGTATTTGTAAATAAATAAATAATAAAATAAATAAACATGCAGTCAAAGGCAGGCAGGGCAACATCGTTACTAACTTCAATGATATAGCCAAGGTGGCCGAGGACTTCTATTGAGAACTCTACAGATCGAACACTAGACAACTCACCGGGAGTGTAATGAACGCCGATCTGGACAGAGAAGTTCCATGCGTCACTGCAGAATAGTTTAGGAAATAAATTCAAGGCATGTCAAGCGGGAAAGGAGCTGGAGACGACGGCGTAACCGCCGACGTAATCAAAGATGGAGGAGAGTTCCTAACTGAAAAGCTCGCGACACTGCTCACAGAATGCCTCAAAACTTCAAGTGTACCAGTAAGTTGGAAAAATGCCGACATTCTATTATTACAAAAGAAGGGAGATGCAAAAGACCTGAAGAACTACAGGCTGATTGGTCTACTCTCAGCACTATAAAAACATTCACAATGGTTATCTCAAATAGAATAAGAGTGACACTTGGATCAACCAAGAGAGCAAGCAGGGTTCAGACAGGTGTACTCCATAATATGCCATCTTCATGTGATCAATCAAGTCATCGAGAAATCCGCTGAATACAGCAGACCACTATATATGACTTTCAATGACTACGAGAAGGCCTTTGCCTCGATAGAGATAACAGCAGTTCTGGAGGCATTCCGTCGTCAAGGGGTATGTGATAGCTACGTAAATAAATGGCTAACATATATAAAGCCTCTACAGCCACCCTACTCTTGCGGAAGAAAAGCAAGAAAATCCCGATTCATAAAGTGTCAGACAAGGAGATACAATCTCTCCAATGCTATTTACTGCAAGCTTGGAAAAAATTTTCAAAAGACTAGACTGGGACGAAACAGGACTAAGGATTAACGGCGAATATTTGAACAACTTGCGCTTCAACGACGGCATAGTACTCTCCAGCAATGATGGCGACGAACTACAGATGATTGTAGACAAGCTCTGAAAGCGCTAAGGTAGGCTTAAAGATGAACATGCAGAAAACAAAAGTAATGATAAGTGCACGGCTAAAAAAAAAACGTGCCTTCACAATTGAAAACCAGACATTAGAAGTCGTACAAGAATACACATATATAGGACAGCTACTGACACCAGAATCTACTCATGAAAAACGTGATTTGATTTGTGGGGCTTAACGTCCCAAAACAGCTCTGATTATGAGAGACGCCGTAGTGGAGGTCTCCGGAAATTTCGACCACCCTGGATTCTTTAACGTGCACTGAAATCGCACAGCACACGGGCCTCAACATTTCGCCTCCATCGAAATGCAGCCGCTGCGGCCGGGATTCCATCCCGCGACTTTCTGATCTGGAGGCGAGTGCCATAACCACTAGACACCATGGCAGTGCTACTCATGCAAAATAAATACACCGAAGAATATACGTGGGATGGCACGCATACGGAAGACACTCCCAGCTCATGAACGGAAACTTACCATTGTCACTCAAAAGGAAATTATATAACTACTGTATTTTGCCAGTACTGAGATATGGGGCGGAAAGTTGGAGAATTACAAAGAAGCTAGAAAGGAAGAACCACACAGCGGGCGATGGAACGAAAAATGATAGGTGTTACTCTAAGAGATAGGAAGACAGCCTAGTGGTTTACAATGCCACAGCAGTTGAAACAGGCCGCTAGGAAGGGGTAGGGGCGGAGAAGTGGTGGCGAAGATGGTAACGCAAGGTTAAAAAAAAACAAAGTGAGGCAAGTAATGAAAGCATACGTATCTTTCGTTATATATGTGCAAGGGCCCTGATGTTTTGTTCTATGAACGGTGGTGTCAATAAAAGGGGGGAGAAACGTTGTGAGCGAAGTAGAAAGATTTGTTTTAATAAGCGATTATAAGGAAAATGCAGTAGTTCAAAAGTGAGTGAAAAAGACTCTAGAGGTTGTACAGAGCGCTGCATGTCTCATATTGACACGGAAAACAGGTACGAGCACCGAGAGCGCCAGCTCTGACATAAAACAACCTTGTTTTGATGTCAAAACTGTCAAAACAGCGTTGCTTCGAGAAGAGCGGTCGCCAAAATGCTGCAGAGGACACTCATTCGCACGCGTGATGGTGTTGAGTTTCGTCTAACCGGCAGAGAACCTGATGCTGCTGTCCTTCTTTGCCAGCAGGGCTGGTGAAGACCAAGCACTGCAAGAGTAGTGTATAATTCCCTGCTTTACCATGTCATTTACGTGCTCATTAATAATGAAGCGCTCGGAAGGCGCTACACGGCGTGGTTGACGACAGATGGGCCCACATTCTTCTGCGTTATTGCTGTGTTCGACGAGTGGGGTGCAACCGACCTCTTCCGGAGGTTGTGCTATGCAGGATAGGTATGTATCCCTGTAACAATTCTTTACCGACTCCTGTTCAGTGCTTGAAAGCTTGTAGCTCAGTATCAGGCGAAGCGATGGATTGGACTGTGGGCGTTGAAACAACGGAAGCGATTACCGTATCATGAAGTTTAGAAGCCTCGCCAATATATTCGCCACGACGCAGGTCGGCTCTACGGCTGTTGATATTCAGGACGAAAACGTGCGTTTTGCCCTTGACACAAGTCAGGACACTTCGTGGCGCGACAGTTTCAGTGGAAGAATACAACGAGCAGAGGATTCGTGCAAGACATCACCGGTAAAATTGCGAGTTGCGCCGGTATGCAGGTCCCGGACAAGGGTTGCAGGATGGTGGCGCAGGTTGCGGTGACATTTGTTGGGTTAATGGTATCATCGCAGCAATACCATTAGCTGTTCGTTTTCATTCACAAAAGACACTAGCCGCTTAAGCGAAGCGAGGAATATCTCCGCCACTTGCCTCACTTAAATGGTGGGGTTGTGGGCCAGCGTTATAGTGGAGTGGTTCGGTGCAGAGAAATGAATAGGGGCCTCTACTTGTCTGCACCACTCACATCCTTGAACGGGCTGAATTGGGCCCTCAATAACGACGAATTCTACCGATATAACTTTTCAGAGGGTGCTCACGTTCAGAGAAATTCGGGGAGCTTGTTTTATCTCGGAGCAAATGACAGAAGCCATGCTTTGTTGACTAGTCGAGGTAAGTACACTGCAATTGCTATGATAAGGTCTATCACACTGTCCGGTGCCTCTGTTTCAACCATTTTTTTCTGTCGAGAAAGTGCACTGCTGTGAAAACATAGGGCACTTTGGCGGCACTCCACATTTTAGCAGGAATCTCAGGCACAGTGACCTTGAGTGTTGGCAACTCCACAATGACACTTGCCTGTGCTTCTGGCAAGCGCTCCACACTCAACACGTCGTAGGCGTCGACTAAAGGGCTGCTGAGGACTTTACACAACCTTGTTGGAAACGTTCTGTAGTTCGCTGCCTCGCCGTGCTAGAGTAATGGCAAGGAATTTAAGGCGACGTTCATCTCGAAACAAGACATTTATTCCGCCGTCAAAATTACGGACCATAACGGTCAACTTCGGGCGATCCAAGGGGCCCATGATGCGGCGAGCAGCTACTCCCTGCCTCTCCGAACGTGGGAACGGCTCGCAGGGGAGCCGGGGTAAAAAACGAGTCTCTTCCCTCGGTCTCCAATAAAGTTATACATGTATCTATAGCAGGTGGACTGCATTGGCGCAGGTAATAGAAGGGGACTGCATTGGCGCAGGTAATAATCAGCTTCCCCAGGCTGGCATGATGACCTTCGGGTGAGGCGCAAACTGGACTCCGTTTCCATGATAGGGCAACTGCTGCCTGGAGATAGCGTGGCCTATCGAGACGCACCCAGTCGCGAATATCAGCCTCTTCTATTGCGTCTATCAACGCATTAGTTGCGAAGAGGCCCACGGTGTTCGGGGCAGCGCTCCTGCAGCTTTCTTCGCAAACTGGCATGAAATGCCTGCGCTTTCGCAGCGTCATTCCATCCATTTACTGGCGCGATGGTGTCCAACTGCATGCGGTAAGATTCCAACGGGACAGTCCTGTCATACGAAATGACAGCTAGGGGTTTTGGAGATATAGTCGACAGTTCCTAGAAGGCATACGTGCCGTCCGATCGCCTGTATCCCAGCGCTGCTACCAAAATTGTAACGGCCACAGTTCATGCAAGACTTGTTTATTCTGGATGCATTGCCTCCTCCCTAGCTCTTCGTTCTTCCTTGCCTTCCATGCTTCTTCTCTTTTAGGGGCGGAACACCTTATAGTACAGGCTTGGCTGTCCATCTACGTTGTCCGTTGTCAGTTCTTACGGCGTGCTTCTTCTCTGTTAGGGGCGGAACACCTTAGAGTCGAGGCTTAGCCGCCCGTCTATGTTGTCCGCTGTCAGTACTTACCGCACAACATCGTCTGAAGTCGCGAGAGAGAGCGAAAGGCGCGCACTGACTATTGAAATGCTCTTTCTGTGATGAATTCTGTACCAGGTCGCAAGGAACGAGAACGCGCCCTACCCCGCGAGAGACAATGCTGACGCAAGCAGCATCTGATAGCTAGTTTCTTGATTGAAAAACCGACTTCAGGCGCTGCAAAAGCGTTCACCGGCCACCCCGCATATATTAGGCACTGAATCTTCACTTGCAGGGTAGTGCTGGTGGGAGATGTCCTTGTGCGTAGTTGAACAATGAAGATTCGCAGCGCGCGTGTTAACTAAAAGTGATCCTGAAATCGGCACGATCTCCGACACGGGAGCGCAGGAACCTCATAAAAAGCAGAAGCATGAATGACAACCCATGTGTAAATATATACACGCGTTGTCACTTTTACATGCGCGAGTGGGCGATGTCACCGGTGATTTACGGTAACACCAAACGATCGCCAGTGCTTCGCCCAATCGTCATGCTTCACTTCGTTGGGACGTGTAGATTATTTTGTCAGCCCATAGTCCACTGCCGTTCCTTTTTGATCATCACTTTCTCCTTCCATCACTTGCTTGCTACGTTACATGACTCGCCCTCCTCCGGAAAGCAAGCGGGTGTGACATGCAAACATGGTGAGACTATTTTGCCCACCTTTAAAGGGTAACTTTGGCAATTTTTCAGTGTCCTCTGATCTCTATAAGATTTTCACTATATATTCTTCTCGATACTGTAATATTATATGCCAAGTCAGGCGGGTGTAAGTCATTTAGCTTTCCTGTATATGAATGTTAAAATTTTTTGGCGGATTCCATTCGTCCATTCGCGCTGCAATTAGTCCTTTAATATGAACAAACTAACCGCTTCTCAGATTCTTCTGCTTAAAAGAGGCGTCCAGTGAAACTGGACGCCTGAATGTGCCTCGTCTTTCCGTAAGAACAAGTTCCTTTTTATGTCGCACCAACTTGGACATTTTGACCCTCCGGCTCCGGCAGAGGTCCACACGAATGCCAGTAGTATTGGCGTCGGTACCCATTTTGTTCGGCGTCCTATCCGAAAGCATAGATGCCGCTACAGAACAGTAATGTCACGTGATGATATTCACAGCAAAATTTTCCGGCCATAACTGTATGGATGTCCCTTCGCTGTCGAACTGACAATCATTCGTTGCGATGGCTGGTCAATTTTCATGTTCCATCTGGTAGACTTCCACGGCGGCACTCCATCTGCAGTAATTTGACTTGACAGTCAAATATAAATGGGGTCGACAACATGCTGACGGAGGCAGGCTGTCTTTCGCGACTACCACTTCCCACGACGGAGTGCGACACTGACAGTTTCGACCACTACGCCACGTCTTTCCAGGCAGAATTTCCTGATTTTCATGTGTGGAAGACAGCAGCAAAGGCCCTACTGTGCACAAGTACATACAGCTGATAGGAAATCAACCGCCAATTGTTTCTGGCTACTCTACTACCTGACCTACAAAAAGGACTACGCTACAACAGGCTCACGTTATCTCCTGGTGGTCCCGAAACGTCTCCGCACTTCCATCCTGCGCGTCATACACGACCACCAATCTCCGGTCACCTATGTGCCGCAACATCGCTTTTCCGTCTTCAAGAGCGGTTCTATTGTGCCGAAATGCGTCAGATGACGCAACAGTGATGTCTAGCTGCAACCAGCGTGAACGTTACACGCATCCGAAAAGTGACTTTTTTAAAATATTGCAGCGCAAAGGAACACAGGGACACACAAAGAGCACAGGACGGGCACTAGCGGACTAGCGCCCGTCCTGTGCTCTTTGTGTGTACCTGTCTTCCCTTGCGCTGCAATATGTTAAAGAAGTCATGAACAAACTAGCCCAAGAAAACGCTTTGCAAATCCTAAATGTGCTCCTCCTGGTCGACTACACGCCGCTGTGTGACTCCCAAGAGCACCATACGAGCAAGAAAGTTGGCATCGACCTCCTCGGTCCCTCTCAATGATCCTCATATGGAAATCATTGGATCGTCATTTTCGCCGATCACCTGACGCGGTATTGTGAAACGCTGCCATACAATTGCCTACTGCACCCGGCGTGTGCCTTTTACGCTGCGCTTCGTCACTTTGCGACATGGCCCTCCTAAAGTTATCAGCGATTGTAGGCGGCAGACCACTGCAGATGTGGGCAAAGAAATGCTTCGGAAATGGCATTCGACATTACGACACTTCATGCCTTATCATCCCCAAACACACGGCCTCAGAGAGCCCACTTACCGGACAGCCTCGAACATGCTATACATGTAATACGCGTGGGACTACAAGAACTGGGACAGCGTCCTACCGTTTGTAAGCTATGCCTTCATGACCGCTCAACGTGATACTACCGACTATCATCCATTCTTTCTTCTTTATGCTCGCCCGCCACGTTAGGTGCTCTATAAAATACTTCCATTTTCGGAGCACGCCTCCGTATCTGAAACTGTTTGCCCTGCAGAAGTAGCCTAACGTACTGCCCACTAGCGCACCCTTGCTTCGCAAGAACTCTCCAAAGCACAGTTCGATCGGCAACACCAGCAAGTCAAATATAGCACTGGTGACTTATTGTGGCTGTTGACGCCAACTCGAAAGCGTGGGGCATGTGAAAAGCCTCTGGCGCAGTATGTTGGACCCTATGTAGTCATAGTCTGCATAACTGAACTGACCTATTGCGTAACCCGCCTCAATGCTAATGGCCGACGTTCTTAAAAAAGTGAAGTTGCTCATGTTGGCCGCTTGAAGCTGTGTAAACAGTGAGAAAATGTTACTTGCCACGTGGGCTTCGTCTGCGTTCAGGCAAGTGTCGTGTATGGAATGTTCTGTAATCCCCGTAGCAGACATGCAACTTGACTCGAATTTTGCTTGTGCCAGTCTCAAGACTGCTTCACCGCATGCCATAAATCGCACTTGACACGGAATAATTAAACGGGCCGAAGTCGAGTCTCGCTCCTAGTCTGCTGAGGGGCTAGTTTTAAAGTGCCTTCGTACGTTATTCCGACAGCCACGTTTTTCTCCGGTGTGAAGGCATCCGACCATCCTTTCTGCACCCCCCACCCCAGGATGGTCCTTTCAAGGTGCTTAGTCGGAAACAAAAAGCCGTCACCATCGACGGCAACGGACGTGAAGAAGTTGTGACTATAGACCGAGTCAAACCCGCCTATATGGAAACGTCGCTAACGTATTCACACGACCACGCCACACCAAACGCCGTTTCTTGGGCGCCCGTGCATCCAGCGCACCCCAATCGCCCCGCTTCGACTAAAATGGGGGAGCCCTATAAGGGCCAGTGTCATGGCCATCCCTTGCCACCATCGCGCGGCTCGCGCCGCGTCTCTCGCGGAGCTCAAGCCACGTGGCTCGAGGTAGCGAGTCACGGAAGAAAAGAAGGTTCAAGCGTCCGCGACTTCCCTCGCCCAGCACCAATCCGAAAGCTCCGCGAATTCCTGGACTACTCAACTTCCACCGCCGTCTCCTTCCAAAGAATGACTGCATTATCATACCACTCACCGAAGTCCTAGTGCCTGTGAAAGCTCCGACCTCCCCGCTGGGTTGCACGCCAGACGCCGAAGCGTCCTTCCAAGCGGCCAAAAATGCATTGGCCGACGCCGCTCCGCTGGTGCATCCTATGCACGTTGCACCAATGCGCCTTATCACCGATGCATCGGTGCGTCAGTGCGGTGTTACAGCAGTTCCGGCGCAAATCGTGGTATCCACTCCCACCATCCCGAGGTGCCCGCAACTCCTCACTTGTGTGGACCGTTATACCCGCTGGCCCGAGGCGTTTCCTCTCACCAACATCACGGCGCTTACCGTGGCTTCGACGTTTGTCAGGGGCTGGATCGCTCGTTTCGGATGCCGCAGCGTTGCTACCACAGATAGCGGGCGTCAGTCTGAATGTGACCTCTTCCGCGAACTCAGGCGCCTCCTTGCTGTCCGCAATGTCCATACTACCGCATACCACCCATCGGCCAATGGCATGGTTGAACGCCTTTATCGTAAACTTAAAACCGCCGCCGAACTGACTGACGTGGAACTTCGGGACATCCGTTCATCGAACACGTCTCTGGCGCTGTCCGATGTTCCCCTTGCTTTTTCTTCGGGCAACATCGCCTGCGACGTGTCCCACGGTCGAACACGGCCGTTTGTCCCACTCCGACGCCGCCATCAAGTATTCGAGAGGCTTCAAAGCGCAAGTCATCCCGGAGTTCGCGCTACGCAGCGTCTTATTACGACCCGCTTTGTGTGGCCGTGTATGAATTCTGACATGCGCCCCTGGGCGCGTGAATGCCGTCATTGTAAATGCTCCAAAACAACACGACACACGAAATCGTCAGCTCAGTCCTTCCAATCACCTGACGCTTCAAATACTGCAACTGGGCATCATCCCTCCTTTGTCGAAGATTTGGTCGTCAGCTATCCACATGGTTCCCCAGTGTGATCCTGGGGATTGGCGTCCGTGCGATGACTACATGTGAGTGCGACCGCACTGTGACTGTGACGCAGCATGTGACCTCACGGCATGTGTGGCATGTACCTATGGCCACGTACCGCAACCTGTTGAGGAAGGACATCCGTTGGGAATGGGGAGAGGAGCCAGCTACGGGTTTTTGGCAGCTTGTTCAGGCCATCGCAGCAAACAAGTCACTCAAACTGCCGGACCTGAATAGGCCCTTCATGATCCAGACAGCAGCCTGTGATTACGAAATAGGAGCAGTACTCCTCCATTCGGAGGGTATAGAGCTGCGTCCTGTGGCATTCACCAGCCGTGCACTGGTGAATGGAACTACTCAGTGACAGAGAAGGAATGATTGGTGGTCATCTTTGCACTTCGAAGATTGGCATGAGTAAAGGAGGGCGCAAAAACACATGCCAATAGGCAAAACGGAGAGATCGGCAAAGTGCCGCGAGAAAGTGCCACACGCCGTAGACAGGTCGATGTCCATTATTTGTTGTCAGTGGGCTCGCGGCACGCGACCCGAGCAGCGATCGGTGATGGAAGAGGTTGAGCTGGATTCTCTGCGTGGCACCGGTCGACGAAGGTTGCCCTGCCAGCTACGCACTGGTAACAAGAAGACGAGGGCGTCGGGCTCCAGGAGGCCGCCGATCTGGCTTACTATCGCGCGCGGATTTCGGAGTGGCAGCGGCCGGACTGTAGCAGTTCCCGGTGTAACCATAGCGCTCCACCTTCGCCGGCAGGATGGGACGACCAGCAGAAGAATCACAGCAGTGGGCCAGGCCATTCTGGAGACCGCGCATGACTTATGAGGAGGCCGAGGCAAGGCCTAACAGCGGGTCGGTGATTTGCCACGTCACCCAAGAATTAATGCAGCGGACATGGACGGACTTGGCGGGAGCGGCGGCCACCACTAGCAGCGTTTCTCGACGAGGACTACGTGGACGCGACACGTCGAGAGAACACCGATTCTGAACCGCGTTGAAATCAATGTAAGCGCATCAAACTTCAGTTTGAGTGGCTAGCAGCTACCGCGAACGTAAACGCGGGGCCCAGTGTTGATTGACTCCCGTTGGAACTGCGCCCAACGCGGAGGATCTGTAGTTTGCCTATTTAGTTTGTTTACCTAACTGTTTAGTTTTCTCTTTGTGTGCGAAACGGTGTTACGTGTTTTCCTTGTTTTGGTGGCCCAGTGCATAAAGTGACGTCTGTGTCTTCGTGAACGCATTCCATGTCTCTCTTTCTCTCAATCCATCGGAGAAAGCACTCGCGAGATCCCCTCGCACTCGTGACAAATAATTGGCGAGCCTGCGAGGATTTAACATCTTCCGGAGCAGACACGAATGATCGTCGGGGGTTGCGATGATGGATTCGGAGCGGTTGGCGGCGATAGCTAAGAGCAGAAACCTGTCAGGAAACGCGGTGTTGAGGTTTTTGGAGATGCCCGAAAAGAACGAGAGCGAGAGCATGAATCACTGGTAGCTCGGCTGAAGGCACAGTTACATCATGCTGAACAAGGGCCGACATTTGAGTATATTGAGACATCATATCAAAATTTACCTGTATGAAGATCAGCCTAACTTAGTGAACACGAGGTTGAAGCTAGCCACCTTCAAGAAATTGAGATGAGCGAGGAAATTGCCTCGTTTGGGTCAGAGGAGTGCGACGCGCTCACCGCAAGGCTAGAGGAGCTTGGGTGGGGTATATATGATGCGGGCGTGGGCGCCCGAGAACTGCTGTTGAGCGCAACGGGGGAAGAGAACGCATAGTCGGTGCAAGACCACCGTGAGGGCATTGCAGGTAGCTGAAAGCATATAGTTAAAAGGGTCTGCTCCGATGCGTGCCCCACAGTGATGGAGGTGAATAGGCAGGACCTGGGTGATGTACCCGCGAAATTCGAGGGCCATCTCGGCGGAACAGAAGTCCGCGATAAGGCGATATGTCGAAGGACTGGCAAAAAACATGAATAAGGAAGTGTTGGTTGTGCCAGAGGTAGTTGAAAAAGTTGGAGACCGAGGATTTGGCGCTAACCTGCGTCCAAAAAGGCGCGTTCGAAAGGAGCATAAGGTGCAGGAACGCGACAGGGTTACTGAGCGTCCATCGAGTAGACGCCGGGGCAAAGTCGGTTGCAAGAGGCGTTCGAAGAGGCGAAAACGTAGGGGACTGCCTTGGCGACAGCATGAGTCAACTAGGGGCGCGACAGAAGTGCTTCACAAGTGGTTCAGAAGAAGCTTTTTCGTTTGAAAGAGGACGAACGCAGGCGCCGCACAAGAAGGGCGCGACGGTGTGCAGTAAGGGCCTAACCGCATGCACGCCATTTTCGAGCGACAGCGACAAGCGACAGCGACGAGCGACAGGATTTGCTGTCGCGAAGCCCCATCCGTCGCTGTCGCTCGTCGCGTCGCGCGTTTCTGGAAAACTAGAAAAGATCGCTTGTCGCCCGGAAGTGAGCGTGACGATTTCCGGCAACATGGCGGCACGCCTGATCCTCGCTTCGGTTGCAATTTGCTCTTGATGCTTGTTATCCGCGCATTATTTAAGGACTGCAAGGTATAGACTACCTTCTCTAGAGCCACATCTCACGCGGAGAGTGAGGCAGCGGCCGTATTTTGTCGTTAATCTTGTTATCGACGGCTTGTTTTGATGCTTCGGTGGTAGCTTACTGTAATGGTGGTAGCTTGCTGCAATGTCAACAACGTCGTTGTGCAAGGTAGGCCTACTCTGTCCGAGGCAGCCATGTCGAACCTCGGGAAGCGCGCCTTCAACGAGCGTCTCATCGACGAGGTTAAAAAAGAAAACGCTATATGGGACATGTCGAGCCCACACTACAAGTCCCAGCTACTCAAAGAAGTAGCGTGGCGTCGTATCGCAACAGCGATGGGACGCGCAGTCAAACATCTACGACGCAGTTTCCAAAGTGCGTCGTAGCGTAGCGGCATAGCATCCGGGGGCCCCCTCGAGGTCACTGCAGGTACTACTGTCGCGGTTAAACAAAAGATTGCGAAAAAAAGGGAGTCGCCGAACACTTTTGTCTTTTTTCTCACAAAAAAAAGCAATAATAAATTTATCATCTGGTCATTTGTCTAGTTTTAAATTCTTTTTTGCAATTTACGTGCGTGCACGCGATAGTTTTCAATCTAGCAACAATGGCACTTTGTCACCAACATGTGGTTGCAGCCGCCGCGACGCGACAGCGCGACGGAGCTCATTTGTCGCTGTCGCTTGTCGCTGTCGCTCGAAAATCGCGTGCATGCGGTTGGGCCTTAAGAAGCTGCGCAAGAGAGAATTGTTTGATGAGGCGTTGGACATTGAAGGATACCTAAGGCAGCGGCCGCAACAGGCGTTCGCGAGGGAATTTAGCAAATAAACGCCGAAGAATGTTTGGCAAGGTGAACAAACACCGCCGTTGTAGCGAGCGTTTGAGGCTGCGTGCACAAGCAAGCAGATGCGCCAAGGTGTGGCGCCGATCACTGATTGAGAGAGGGCTCATAACTAAGGCCGAAAGATTCTTTTTGTGGCCACTAAAGAAACGAATACGGGTTCATGAAATGATGGCTTTTGAAAGGAAACGAATATAGGAACACGACCAAGGACAAAGACATGTGGACGGGAAAAATAGATCAGAGAAATTATCATAGCAAGTGCTGTATAGTTGTTAGGTAAGAGAATAAGCTAGACAGCCCTGTTGGAAAAAAACAGATGCTGGGCATGCCGGAAAACACTATAGTGGATTAATGTAGTGGGTGGTGCTGGGTGATGCCGGGTGTTGGGTGTGTTGGGCAAGATGGGTGGATGGTGGGTGTTGGGCATGTTGGGTGGTGGTGGGTGTCGGCGGCCAAGCTGGGTGTAGGCGGGCAAGCTGGGTGTAGGTGGGCAAGCTGGGTGGCTGGCCAGCGGTAGAGGCAGAGAGCCACGGGCTTCTTGGATGGACATAATTAGGAATTCTACTTTTGCTCATTAAAGTACATTAGCAAACTTACATTGATGGCTGAAATAAACCACATAAATCAAGCACGAGGAAGACAATGTGGCCCACACATTTTGTTCTAAATATGTTAAAAGGCCAAGCAGGCATTTCAGTGCCTTTCTTACAAAAAGCAGCGGATAATTTGGCTAATAAAATTAATTTATTTTGCCTTGAGACATTCTTTTCTTGAGTCACCCGTACTGTCTTTGCTGTGCTGCTTCGGTGAAAAAGCTCCGTAAGTACCGCCTTATGGCGGCAATGTGGATATCCTTTGGCGGATCTTCACGTGAAGTTCCACATATTTCTCCAGGCAACCTGCAAAATATTAAAAGAGCCACATCAAGCCAAAAAGGAACAGCACTTGAGAAGAACAATCACTGTACTGTCTGAAGTGATACTATCATTTTTTTCATATTAGTAACCTGACATCCCAACTAAACAGCATGTGCGCTGCAATCACTATGTGTAGCAATAAGCGGGTTGAATGTGTGCTGCATGATTCACTTACTTTTAACCATATCCACCTTTTCTGGTGTTGCTGGAAGTATTTCAATGCCTGTTGAAAGGCTGCGGCACAGCTGGCCCGCCAAGCTGCGATTGGCAGCTTCAGCAGCGGGCCAGAAGCACCGTGCTTCAAGGCAACATTTTCCATCGGCGTTGCCCTTCATGCCCAATTTTGACCTGCACGAAAATATTTATGAAAGTATTAACTCTTTTTGAACAATACGGCCACAGAGATGCACTCAAAGGTGAGTAGACAAGAATTATAATGCAAACCTTCGCTGCCCATAGGTGTAAAAAATCAGCAGCAAAGTAAAACACAGAAATGCACACACAAAAGTATATTTCAGGATGATTTTTATGTGTGCAAACCAGCTCCTCTGCCATCTGCCATTTATATAACAGGAATTCATTACTCTGCTACATCAGCAGCACTGCCCCAAATTAAAGGACTGCTGTCATCACGTGGCCCCAGGAGACAAATGTTGGCATCAACCCTGATGCAAGGACTTCCATTGATAAACACTACATTTTCGTTACATTTACTACTCCACAGGGATGATAGTGATATTAACTAAATTTTTCACCTATGTAGACATGCGCAAAAAGAACTCCCAACCATTCACAAAAGATTATTTCTAGATGTTCCATCAAACTAAAAGAAATGAAAATTAATGGTAGTTATCTCTCAATACCAGAAAAATCTGAGCTTTTCGCATGAAACTATAAGCTTGATAAGTTGTATGTAATGTCACCTGGCCATCAACTACTCTAAAAAGGCCCTCCATCACTGCAAGGTCAGCTGCAGGCACTGCCCATACTGCAACTGGCACCTCGTGAACTACAGTCTGTGTGTGTGGCTTGGGACAGGGTACATCATTGTTTGTTCCTTCATAGCATGTTTGAAGCCACTGACATTGCTGCTTACAGGACCCTACCTATTCAACGCTTTGTAATGAAAAGCACCGTAAGAGATCAGTCATCTCCATGAATCACAACAGTATTATCTGCAATAAAAACGTGATAATATACAGAAATGTTCCTGACATTAAGCGAACCATGCTTTCATACAGTAACACTGAAGCTACCAAGAGTTATCAAGCCATCAAATACAGCTATCAATGAACAACCAGGCAACATCGCACCCACACACAAATCTCAGAACTGCACATCTGCACAGTGCACCTAGAAAAACATTTAGTATGCTTTCTTTCAGCAATTGGTCAACACACATACTAAAACAAGAGACCAGCACAGGAAGAATGGAAAAACATGCTATAGGTTAGGAAGCAACTACAAAGATGACAATATCAATGCTCATATTCCAACAGTGTTTAAGTACACACACCTTATAGACGGCTACCAGACAGCCCAAATTTTTCCCGTTATTGAATACTTGCACATATGCCACATGGTATCAACTGTGAACAAGCAGGCACATGTATCACTTAACAAAAGATACTTCACTTCATGTGTAGAACCACCAGAACTTTAAACAATATTAGGCACTTCACTCTGTTGACAGAATCAGAAATGTACTATCAGCTCCAATATAAGTGACACTTCTAAAGTAATTTAACAAACAGCTCACTACAGGTAGGCATAATGCAGGCTACAAATAAAAAAAATGTTAGAAAAAGAGGGCCCAGTTACATCCGCACCTAATTTAAATTGTGAGATGCCTTTGTCAACATTCCATGGCTGTAAAACCTGTCTTCACCGATAAACACATTAACGAATGCGGATAATTACATACTTTAGCCCAATTTTCCCTTTACACACTTCTCACTGACATGTGCAGATTTTTGTGCATTCATCACATGCTAGCAGCACGCTAACTGGTGTGATATTAGTGCTGCAAACAACTGCGATCCAAACTCATTATGCAAGTATAATTATGTTAGCTACCAATGAAAAAGGACTAAACAGAGGAAGTTCGAACACATGAGAGTAGTAATAGAAATTAATTGCAACAGCCGACATATGTGAACCTGCAAATAGCAATAACATATGACTGAAGTTTTTCTTTTTTTTTTTTTGAAGGGCAATTTTTATAGCTAGCCAGCTCAAAAGCTATGTACTGTTAAGTGAAGATAGCATTCACTACCCCATACCTCTGTAATTCTTCACATTTGTCACAGATTGGAACGAAATATAATGAATATATGTCAATGAAAGTTTCTCCGAAGTAAATTTGTCCTGTATTAAAGTTGCTTGCTTCATGAAAGGATGAATGGAATTATAACAACAGCAAGCCTGAGATAGTCGGATGAATTCATAATGAAATAAGGCAAGGCAAGCAAGCATGGATGCACGAGAGCTAGACAACACAAACACTAAAGAAAAGGACAGCACAAAAATTATCTGCAGATGCCTCACATTAAAAATGCCAGCATTTTGAAAAAACTGCCATCTACACCTGGCCCTTCCTTAAGTGATCCAAATGCTTCCAAATAGTTTCTGAATGAACCCCCTGACTTATCATCGAGAAGCTGTTTGCAAACACTTGACTCCTTCTAGACAGGCCGAGATGCATATTGCAGTTTTTCAAAGTTCTGGAAAGTAGAATGGAAAGGCATGTGCGGTTAAGTGTTGTGCCATCTTCTTTTATATTTTTTTTTCGTCAGCATTTGTGTTGTCCACTTCTCATGGTCAGTGTTCGCCTGCCTTACTTAGTCATGAATTCATACAGACTAGCTCAGCTTTACGTTACTATAATTCCATTCTTCTTGCCTTCATGAAGCAAAGAAATTCAGGGAAGATTTATTTCAGAGAAACTTTCATTGACAGATATTCAATATCTTTCATTTCTATCAGTGACAAATGTGAAGAATTACAGAGGTAGGGGGTAGTGAACGCTATCTTCGCAAAGCGATGCATGGCTCCCGAGCTGGCCAGCTATAAAAACTGCCTTAAAAAAAGCTTCGTCATGCTGTTGCTGTTTACAGATTCACATATCATATCAGCTGTTACAATTTATTCCTATTGCTACTGTCATGTGTTCGAACTTCCTCAGTTTTGTCCTTTTTAATAGCAGCTAACACATTTTTATACCTGCATAATGAGTTTGGATCGCAGTTGCTTTGCAGCCCTAAAATGGCAGTAAATGCACAAACGCTTGCATACATCACCGATAACCACAGCAATAGGCACGTTTCGCGAGTCATGTAGTTACACGTATAAAAAGCAAGACGACCATGTTCGTGGCGACAATTTTATGCTCCCTTTCATGGAATGTTCACGTATGATAGCGCGGGCGGACCAGCACTTCGCAATAGTTGCGACTAAGCTCTGCACAGACATCGTGCACACGCCAATTTAACGCCACTGGCACCGCACTCTGCGCCACGCTACTCGATTTCCTTTGCTGTAAAGAGCGCACACAACAATGACAAGGCACAAAGCGCAGCATTGACAGCCACCTACCTTAGTTAAGAAACATGCTGATTCCAGTTTTCGTCGTCCGATGGCCTTGAGGCGCTGTGCCGAGCCGCGTCGTTCGTCCGTAGGTCGAGAAGCGATGTGCCGACCCAAGATGTGTGCGAATGAGAAGGCATTTCCTAGGAACACACATCACGGAACGTAGAAAGCATTCCGGCACTGCTTCTCACTGATCGCGTACACAATGCAAGACGATGTCGCGACGACTCACGTCCCTCGGCGAATGGACGTCAACAAAGGATCTCCGAGGTGTCGACGCTGCCGGCTGCTGCTTTCTCAGTCTATCGCATACCGCACCTCACACTGGCTCAAGAAGGTCCACTGGAACTAATGAGCACAAGGCTAAACATACACCGAGATGCAGCGCAACCAGAAATCGTCCATACGAAAACAAATATCGCCCCCACGTTGAACACGACATCCACAGCGCGGCGCCATATTTGGAAGAAAAAAAAAACAGCAATAGCGCGATGGTGGCGACACCACGGGTTGCGGTTTCGGTTTCAAAATTTCAGACCAGTTGTGATGTTTTCAGTGTAAGGAAATACAGAAACAAATGCTCTGAGGCTAAAAACTGCAAACACAATGTAGTATTTATTTTACATACCATCCTGCAAATAGGAATTTGCCGTAAGCTCTGCAGATTCCGTAACTTATGCGAGCTTGCATTTCGCGACGTTTTCCTCGGCCTCGGTCCAACATGTTCCGCACGTTGCATGTGTAACGCCAGATTGCATGCGCAACAGTACACAGTTGCTCTGTAGCGCATATTCTGTGCATTATCAGCTGCAGCCAAAATGATGTTATTTAGCAATCAATACGGTTGAGGCCTGCGTGTGGTGGTAGTACAAATATTGATTGCTACAAGCAAAAAACAAAAAGAAAAACGAAGAAGAGGACAACGTAGTAGGCATGGTACGCGGCGCAGGAAAAAAAGAAAACGAAAAACGAGGAGAGACTTGCTGTGTTTTGTTGTATCTGCCCTCGTTTTTGTATTTTTTTTTCCTGCGCTGTGCACCATGCATACCGATTACCTGTATCACCAACTCGCCCAACCTGCCACTTTATTGATAACGTAGCATTGGACGAAAGCACTAATAACACTGCCATTAATCGCAGTTAGATATTTTCATAAAAGAACAAGAAAAAGGTGCTAACAAGAAACTGCGATAAGCATATACGCAATGATTCATGACACATTTGTTATCCGCTGCTTTCAATGTGACGCTTATCACAGCGACCCCAACTTGAGCTCTTCATTAAGTCTTAATTTGCAAAATACGGTTCTCTTCAGCATAGCATATTGCCTTCAATGATCTTTCACAGTATACCCACCACATCGCCCACTGCTTTCTAGCGTGACACTAATGGTGGGCAAAAGTTTCCAGGATTGTACACCATGTGCCACCATCGTTTATACCACCCTCGTCGCCTGCCCGCTGCTTCCCAGCATTTACACGATGGTGGAAGCAGCCTCCCAGTTCTTCCCAACATTGCCCGTCATTCTTTCCACTTTACCCGCCTTCCGTACACCATGGCGCCCACCATTTCCCTGCATCGTACACCATAACCACCATCTTTTCCAGCTTGCCCAACATTATTTCCACCATAGCCACCATATTTTCCAGCACCCATCATGGGGATTTTTCTGATAGGGAGAGCATTCGGTGATTTAAACATCAAGGAAAACGAAAGTGATTGGTGTGGCAACTGGTGTGGCATCTGTATAAAAATAGTGGTGAAATGATCAACAGCAAAAGATGACCTAGGAGTAAGAAAAAAAAAAAGAAAAACGAAGCATGAGGTCATATAGGTTCTTGTAAGGAAACGAACATGGAAACATCTTAAGGGGCACAGACAGAGATGGCAAAAGATGGAGCAGTTAACCAGCCAACGGGAAAGGAAACACAACGGGGTGATTGTCAAGCAAGTGTATAGGCGTAGTGAAGAAAGAATAGCAAAAACGGATAGAGCAGTGTGCAAATCCGCATAAAGAAGAATGCCATAGAAGAACTTGATATCTCTGTTTACAGCCACTGGAATGAAAAGGATTGTAAGGAATGGCTATATGACCACACAGAAAACGGTGTTATTGTTGTGATGTCTACAGTTATGCATAGTTGTGTGATGCTGATAATCTAGTGCCGCATCACACAGTGACGCATTGATATAGTTACATACTGATGTAGTGTATGGTATGTAGTTTAGTGGACTGCAAGTGAATTTAGTGAACATTGATGACTATTGCGAAAAGTGACATTGAGGGATGTGATTATATATTAGTGTTGTGTGTGGTGTGACCAAAAGGTGCGTGAAGGTGTGTCAGTGTATGCGCGAAGAGTGTGGTGGTGACCAGTGCTAGAGACAGCTGAAAAATTAGCCATCCCAAGTTTATTTACAAGAAAACGAGAAGATTTGGCAAATTGTTGAGAATTCGAAAAAGGAGAGAAAGCAGTTTATTAAGAAAAAACTCTAAAAGGGGGGCCATTGTCATGAGTAAAGGGGGCCCAAAAACACAGGCCACTAGGCGAAAAGGAGAGATCGGCAAAGTGCCACGGGAAAGCACGCGCCGTAGGCACGTCGCTGTTCATAAATGGTTGTCAGCGGACTCGAGGCACGCGACCCGAGCAGGGATCGGTGATGTAAGAGGCTGAGCTGGATTCTCTGCGTGGCACCGGTCGACGAAGGTTTACCTGCCAGCTACGGACTGGTGACAAGGACACGAGGGCGCCGGGCTCCAGGATCTCCAGGACTAGCTTACGATCGAGCGCGGACTTCGGAGTGGCAGCGGCCGGACTGTAGCAGTTCCCGGTGTCCCCGTAGCGCTCCACCTTCTCCGGCAGAACTGCACGACTGGCAGAAGAATCACAGCAGAGGGCCAGGTCATTCTGGAGACCGCGCTCACTTATGAGGAGGCCGAAGGTATGCCTAACAGCGGGTCGGTGGCTTGCCAAGTCACCCAAGAAGCAAGGCGGTGGACATGGAAGAGCTTGGCGTGAGCCGCGGCGACCACTAGCAGCGTTTGTCGATGACGGCTACGTGGACGCGACACGTCGAGAGAACACCGATTCTGAACCGCACCGAAATCAACGTAAGGGCGTCAGACTTCAGTATGAGCAGCTAGCAGCTACGGCGGACGTAAACGCAAGGCCCAGTGTTGATTGACTCCCGTTGGAACTGCGCCCAATGCGGAGAATCTGTTGTTTGGATATTTAGTTTGTTTGACTAACTGTATAGTTTTCTCTTTGTGTGCGAATTGGTGTTACGTTTTTCGTGTTTTGGTGGTCCAGTTTATAAAGTAACGTCTTCGTCTTTGTTAACGCGTTACGCCTCTCACTCTCTCCCAATCCATCGGAGCAAGTGCTTTCGAGAGCCCCACACACTCGTGATAGATTCGAAACCAACGTCCAAGGTACCAGAGTGATGGTAGAGACCGACCACATGGACTTGACGTGGTTGACCCGCCTGCACGAGCCTAGTGGGAGGCTCGCGCGATGGGCCCTGACACTGCAGCGCTTCGAGTACGAAGTGCACTCTCCCAAAGGCTCCACATATGTGATTGCTTATGCACTGTCACGTACGCCGGTGAACGATACCACACAGACCAACCATCAGGAGGAAAGGGTGGCCGAGCTACGCTCTCCCCTGTTGCAGGAAGGGAGAGGGGGAGGAGGAGAGCCTCCCCCTTCGCTTCTCCAAGAGCGCGTGCATATGGTCGCAGTGAGTGCACACCTCGATACTGCATTCCGTAGGGCAGAACTTATAAAGGCTCAGCACGAGGATGCTCACTGTCAGACACTGATCACTGGTCTCAGGGAAGAGACTGACAGTGTGACAGAGTTAAGATGGCGCCCGGAAGCCGCCGGAAATGCCGCCGGCACAAGCTCTAGAGCAGTCGTAATCGCCGCGAGTGACCTGGATGCGGATGGATGCGGATGCGGATGCGGATGCGGATGGATGCGGATGAAGCTTTGCTGAAATATGTGCGAGTAAAGCAGACTCGGACGAATGTTTCAAAGCCGTTATCCTGCGTCAACTCAGAAGTGCTACCTTGCAGCATTACCATGACGCCGGCGGTCACGGGAGAGCACCAAAGACATGGAGAAAACTCTATCGGCACGCGACTTGGCCCGGCATGAGAGGGGATGTATGTAGATACGTACAAACCTGCCACATCTGCCAAGCAAGGAAGCCAAGAGGTGGCAAGTCCCCTCGGTGGCTACAGCCCATCGTAAGTACAAAGCCATAGGAGGTAGTGGCGTGCGATTTGATGGGGCTGCTCCCATGCAGCAAGAGAGGGCTCAAGTCTGTGCTTGCGGTAGCATGCCACTTCAGCGGAATCGCGGAAATCTATCCGCTTGTGGAGAGCGGTGACAAAGGAGGTCCATGCCAAGCTCTGAGATGCATTCTGCCGTTACGGTTTCCCAGAGCGTCTGACCATCGACAACGCCTCGTATTTCACGTCGAAAGACTTCGAAGGTACGTGTGTGATTATGGGTGTCCGGAAGCTGAGAACCAGGTGCTACCACCCAGAGTCTAACGTGACGTAATGTCGCAATTGAGATGTGAAGGCTCTCCTCGTAGCGTATGCGCAGGCACACAGAGGTTGGGACGAACACCTGGATGTCATCTGCTTCGCCCTGCGAACGAGTTTAAACCGATCGACAGGGTTCAAGCCCGCTCTTCTGATGTTCGTCAGAGAGCTCAGGACGCCGACGGACAACACCCTGGCCAGATGGTCGGATGCGGTTATAGCAGTACCGGCGGTGGCCGACTACACCCAGCGAATGCGTGAGCGTCTAACAAACGCACTGAAGGAGGCAAATCGCAACCTTGCGGACGCGAGCGTGAGTCAGAAGGCCGTCTATGATCGCTCGCACCGGGACATGGAATTCCAGGTGGGAGACCATGCCCTGAAGCGCGACCGCGTACTCAGCGATGCGAGCACAGGGTTTGCGGCAGGAGGATTAGCACCCAAATGGGCAGGTCCATTCGTAGTTGCCGATAGGCCTCGCAACTAAACTATAAGCTGAAAGGATCTGAGGGCACGCCGAATCAGCAAACCCATCCACGTCGGTGAGCTGAAGCAGTACTTAGATGGGGAAGGCACTGCTGCCGCGGATGCCCCCGTAACGCGAGTTCACGAAAAGACAGGCGCGAAACCGACTTCCTCAGCGCAGCACCGCTACCGGACCCGCCAGGCTACAAGCCAAAAGGCCAGTGGTCCGAGAAGACAAGTGGCGCGAGTCACTGAATGATGTAGAGACGTCAAAGTGGCATTGTGCAGCCCAAATGGACGTTGGTGCAGCGCCTTGCAGAGTCCCAAGTGGCCAGTGGTGGGGCGCAGCTTCGACTCCCAAGCCGGCAGGCGGCTGGCCCTTCAGTGACCAGCCAATATCCACGGTGCAGGGCATCAGGCGCCGGACCCATTCTCTCCAGCGACCCACAAGCATCCACAGTGCGGGACAGCTCAGCGACGCCCAGGAAGAACCATGAGGCGAGGCCTGGGGGCCGGTGCGGCCAACGGTACGGCAGCCGACAAGATGGCGACCAGAAGAACGTGAAAATAGAGAAAAGGTGGAAAGGCACAGGCACGCTGAGAGCAGCGATGCCCGCATTTCGCTTTGCGGGGCAGCTCTCGGTCTTTAGGGAGGAGGAGTGTGGAGAATGCAGGGGGAGGGCAGCGGCCCTCCTCTCTAAATACCGCCTGCCCGCGAGGGTACAGGGCGCGCCACGCTCGCCATGCGCGGCGGTATCCCCATTTCCTCCCATTACAAATCGGTTGGCAGACGTCACCATCACGTGCACGGCAGGAGCAGCACGCTGATCGGACCGAGGGTATGGGGAACGCAAGGCGAGATGGGTACTGCAGACGAGAGAAAAGCCTTCTCGGATGGATGACCAGGGACGAAGACGGACGGTCCGAAGCGACGCTGCGGGATACCCCAGGTAGGCCTTGGCTTCCCTTCGTGTGTCGCGGCTACCAGCCCATCGCTTGCGCGTCCCTACAAGCATTTTGGGTCGCACGACTCTCATCGAGGATTGCTGGCAACTCCGGCAGACACCTGAGTAGCCACCGCATCGCATGACTCCGATGTGCCGGTAACACAGGCAGAGGCCCGAGATACCACCGCCAGTCGAACATGTCTACGAACAACTACCCGGGCAGACGCCTGGCGTGGTGGTGCTCTTGAACCGCCGATCTCCCGTACGGGAATTAACGTGTATACGGGAAAGGTCCGTTTTGGTGTCATCGTGTTGTGTTTCCCACTTGCTTCGGTTCAGCAAAGTAGGGTAGCAGAATATGAGTGGATGTGGGAGCAGGTGAGATTTAACTAGGCCTCGCTAGGCAGAGAGAGCTTAAGTAGCACCTGTGGGGAACAGGAAAACCCACTAGTGGATATCCCTCACCACCGAAGGCAGGTTTGCCTTTTCGTCCAATTCAATTCCTTCCTACTTACTTCACAATTATAATACTACAATAAAGAACCTCACTACGTTCCCGTATATTTTCCGAGGTTTCATAGTTCATAGTTTCTTGGTGCATTATATATATATATATACTATCAGAAAGTCCCAGTGACAAACATATAATTTAACATTTATTTCTGACGTTACGGCTAGAGCCCAGCCTTTTTCAAAGGTGAAATTTTTTCATGGGCGCATGGCTTTTAAGTGCACTTCACGAACACGCATAGTGGGAGGTGAAAAGGGGAGAGCTCACGCACAATAAAAAATAAAAAATATAAAAAGAGGAGAATAAAAGGGGGGGGGGTATAGAGAGGTGTGTCCAAGAAGCAAGGGCCAGTGCAAGATGACGTCCGCGTAAGCAAGGCGCCTCCATAATAACGTTTGAAGACACTCGCGCTGCCATCGCCTAAGTCCAGGGTGCCCCAATTCCCGCAGTGCAGCGCAGAACCACTGAAGCACAATGACGTTGTTGTGTGTGGAGTACCAAGAAGCGGAAGTGGGTTGGGGGGGAAGGGGGGAAAGAAAGGTTGCTCTGTGCGTGGTCGGTACCTCTACGGTTCAAAGCATCGTCTCCGCGCCGAGCTTCTCGGAAAGTGGAGGATAGAAAAAGAGACGCAGTGCAGACGCGAACAACCATAAATGGTTTGGTCCATGAAAGACAAGTACGCACACGCACACAGAGAAAAATAAAAGGGAGAGAAAAGAGGAATAAAAGACGAGAAAACATCACACAGGAAGGAGAGTCGTTTGGTTTAACGAGTTATACGTCGTGGAACCCGTTCTCTAGCGAAAGTGCGTGATGCTCAAGGGGACACAATACAAATCTGGACCTTGCGCGCGCGAAGCGCGATCTGAGTGAAACATACCAGATAAAAATGAGAGAAAGACAAGAAACATCATGGGAAATTAAACATCCTAAGATAATACATGAAAATAAAGGAAATCAAAGCAAACAAGAAATTAACAATAGGAATAAAATAAAACAGGTGGACATCGACAATCAGTGCCACATCCCAACAGGAGACACTGCCCGAGTGAGCGCCGAGGGCACACAAGACATAGTTGCACATTGTACGCGTGCAGTGTGAAATAAGCAAGACTTCTCAGACAACAATAAGAGAAAGGCAGCAAGAAACATGATGGCGAACCAAACATCGTCAGGTAATAAACGAAAATAAATGTAATGAGAAAGTATCAGGACACACACACACATAAATTAACAATGCGTACAGAATGAAATCGACCATCATTTCTGTATCTGAACAGGAGCGCCATGAATTTGCACCAGAAAAAGAGAGAAAGCAAAAAGGGGGAAAAAAATTAAGTTCCGCGAGTTCACTAGTGCACATAGATTTGCATGTGGAGCCGAAAGAAACAACAGTAATGATAAAGAAGCAACACAAATAAAATATAAAATATTAAAGACACTTTGTTGCTTGCGTCGTTAATTGGTTTGGTTGCCTGACAGGGCAAGCAAGATAGTCGGCCTGTACTTTCGTTGATGCCACCAGACAGTGTTGAATTTGTGAATAAGGTCACATTCGTTAACCTCCCGGTCATAATGCGTTTTGAAATCAGATCGGAGCACCACAGCTGTGAATGTATGGAAGGGATGAGTAAGATCATTTACGTGCTTGGAGAGAGGAAGGTGTGGCAGGGTCTTTATGTGTGCTCTGTGGTTGTTTATTCTTATCCTGAACGAAGTCTCAGTTTGGCCATTGTATTGGGCGTTGCTACAAGGTGCATTCAAGAAGGTAGACAATAGTAACCGCCCATTCGTCGAAAGATGCTACAGGGAGGCCTGCTTTCTCAACAATCTTGTTCGACGGCATTACCGCGAAACCAAAGGTCTTTTCTTCATTACTCATGGCTTTGAGTGGCTCCCGTCCTGTCCCGTTCTGGCTGCTGACGGCCTCCATTCAAACTTTGACGGTGTGGCGCTCATCGCAAGTCACCTCAAATCAAACGCTGAGCTGGTCATACACTCGCCAAGACACAACATGGAGGGACTACTCGACGGGCCACACATCAGACCGCTCAGCACAGACGTCATCGGCAGCAACACCGACCATCCCACCAGTGACATTGGCTCCGCGGCCAGAATCAGGAGAAATTCCGAAGATTCCACTGGAACCACGCTACAACTTATGAAGGTCGTTTTCAGCCGTCGTGCAGAACCCCACTAACTGATTGGACGAAATCCCAACAGGTGACTTTTCTATTGACAACGTGTCTGCAGTGTCGCGGAATTTTTTCAAGGCCAGAAAAATAGTTGATAAGCGAATCAGATACGAATGCCATGTTAATGAACTACAGTTGTATGTTAAATGTGATGTTGTACAGAAAGGGTTATGCATTTGCATCAAACCAGAGACCTCTGATATGCAGCCAAAGCTTAAAGCTAAGTGGGCACAGTGCGTTCATGAAGCGTCTATGCGGCTTTTGAACATAGTTATTGAGCACGATAGCTCCCAACTTAAACACCTGGGTGGCGAAGAACGGAAATTTGTTTCCCAGAGATACTTGACGGCCTCTGAAATGCGGCTTTTAGAAGACTTCGCAGAAAAGAAACGGCGCGAAATGATATCAACAAAACAAAAAAGCTACTTGGGACGGAATAACACATCCTCTTCATGAAATTGAATCCCCTAAATTTCAATCTTATCAGAACCACAGACATATCCCTGACGAAACAGCGCCGGAACTCCAATCTTCCACTATAGTAAATATTTCCGAGATCTCATTGACGGACGATGAACGTCAGTTGTTGTAAAAGGCTTAAGTTTTTTCCGGCAACCGGCAGATTAGACGAGTTTCAACTTTTCAAAGATCTAGAGAACTTTTCTCGCACGCTAAGGTTAACAGAATACTACCATGGAAAAATACAAGACACAAGCAAGGACACCTGGCCAGCATCACATCGACATTGGACTCCTTCACAACGAGACAAATTCTTAGATATTTACATTAAGGCTGTACAACACGACATTCTCGCTGCATAGAAGAATCGAATTCCGCCCCAACGAAACCTTTCACAAAATGAGGCAATAGCGCTACGGGGTTTAAGCCAACGCTCGGACATAATAATCAAACCAGCAGACAAAGGCGGTGCCATTGTTATAATGAACAAACGTGACTACATCACAGAAGCTGAAAGGCAACTAAGCGATAATTCATTCTATAGGCGTACTCATAATGACCAGACAACATGCTTCGAAAACAAAGTACAACAGAATTTCATCACTCTCATCCAAGACAATAAAATTACCGTCAAAATTGCAAGGTCACTCGAAGCTTTAAGTCCACGGCCGGGAAGATTTTATATGTTACCCAAAATCCACAAACCAGGCAATCCAGGGAGACCCATAATTTCTGGTATTGGACAGCAACAGAACCAATATCCAGTTTCATCGATAACCTAATCAAAGACATTCCACCAATATTGCCTTCCTACTTCAAGGACACGACTCATTTTCTAGCTGATATTATGGATCTTGTCATACCAAAAGACAGCATTTTAGTTACTCTGAACGTCGCCTCTCTATGCACAAACATTCCGCATTCAGATGGCTTCAAATATGTCACTCAGGCCTACGAAAACTCGTTCCCAAATAGTCCAATGGATGGTGATACTCTCGGAATACTTCTCAAACTAGTCCTAGAAATGAACAACTTCGAATTCAACAACACACACTATGTCCAAACCAACGGTACGTCAATGGGAACAAAAATAGGACCCAACTATGCCAACATCTTTATGGGTACACTAGAATCAAAATTTTTAAGTAGCGCCCCGTTCCGCCCCCTTTTTTTATCGAAGGTTTAAAAGCAGTCGTTAAGCACTGTAAGCTCGGCATACCATACAGTCAGTCCCTTCGGTTCAAGCGGATATGTTCTGACGCGGTGGATATTGCCTCCAACTGTGAACAACTAAGCAAGGATCGCACTCGTCAACAATACCCGCCGTCTGTCATCAATGATGCCATCAAGAAATCTAGCAAGCAGGACCGCCGTTACTTAATAAGCAAACTAAAATCTGATTCCGTAAACACGACTCCAAATCTCATTCTAACGTATTCTGCCTCGCCCCCTAACATAAACAGTATCCTGAAAAAGCACCATAACATCCTTCTCGAAAGCGACAAGTTGAAAAGCATCTTCCCTGAACCTCCACGTGTTGTCTATAGACGGGCGCGAAATATCAGAGCCATTTGTTACATCATCTAAGGTGAACACTCCTAAATTCACAGGCAGCGGCCCCTGGAACAAACCCAGGTGCAAGCTATGTCCGATGATGAATAGAACCTCCACAGTAAACAGCACTGCGTCCTCATTCTTTTCCCATATAAGAGGAAATTTTGACTGCGGCAGCTCAAATACTGTCTACCTTCTTGAATGCACCTTGTGCAATGCCCAATACATTGGCCAAACTGAGACTACATTCAGGATAAGAATACACAACCACAGAGCACACATAAAGACCCTGCCACACCTTCCTCTCTCCAAGCACGTAAATGATCTTAGTCATCCCTTCCATACATTCACAGCTGTGGTGCTCCAATCTGATTTCAAAACGCATTATGACCGGGAGATTCGCGAATCTTACCTTATTCACAAATTCAACACTGTCTGGTGGCATCAACGAAAGTATAGGCCGACTATCTTGCTTGCCCTGTCAGGCAACCAAACCAATTAACGACGCAAGCAACTAAGTGTCTTTAATATTTTATATCTTATTTGTGTTCCTTCTTTATCATTATTGTTCTTTCTTTCGCGCTCCACATGCAAATCTATGTGCACTATGAACTCGCGGAACTTAGCTTTCTATGAACTCGCGTAACTTAGTTTTTTCCCCATTTTGCTTTCTCTTTTTTTCTGGTGCACATCCATGGCGCTCCTGTTGAGATTCAGAAATGATGGTCGATTTCATTCTCTACGCATTGATAATTTATGTGTGTGTTTGTCCTGATACTTTCTCATTACATTTATTTTTGTTTATTACCTGACGATGTTTGGTTCGCCATCATGTTTCTTGCTGCCTTTCTCTTATTGTTGTCTGAGAAGTCTTGCTTATTTCACACTGCACGCGTGCAATGTCTTGTGTGCCCTCGGCGCTCACTCGGGCAGTGTCTCCAGTTGGGATGCGGCACTGATTGTCGAGGTCCACCTGTTTTATTTTATTCCAACTCTTAATTTCTTGTTTGCTTTAATGTCATTTATTTTCATTCATTATCTTAGGATATTTAATTCCCCATGATGTTTCTTGTCTTTCTCTCATTTTTATCTGGTATGTTTCACTCAGATCGCGCTTCGCGCACGCAAGGTGCAGATTTGTATTGTGTCCCCTTGAGCATCACGCACTTTCGCTAGAGAACGGGTTCCACGACGTATAAGTCGTTAAGCCAAACGACTCTCCTCCCTGTGTGATGTTTTCTCGTCTCTCCCTTTTATTTTTGTCTGTGTGCGTGTGCGTACATGTCTTTCATGGACCAAACCATTTATGGTTGTTCGCGTCTGCACTGCAACTCTTTTTCTATCCTCCATTTTCCGAGAAGCTCGGCGCGGAGACGATCCTTTGAACTGTACAGGTACCGACCACGTACAGAGCAACCTTTCTTTCCCTCCTTCCCCCCCACCCCCTTCCGCTTCTTGGTACTCCACACACAACAACGGCATTGTTCTTTAGCGGTTCTGCGCTGCACTTCGGAAATTGGGGCACCCTGGACTTAGGCGATGGCAGCGCGAGGGTCTTCAAACGTTATTATGGAGGCGCCTTGCTTACGCGGACGTCATCTTGCACTGGCCCTTGCTTCTTGGACACACCTCTGTATCCCCCCTTTATTCTTCTCTTTTTACATGTTTTATTTTTTTGTGTGTGAGCTCTCCCCTTTCCACCTCCCACTCTGCATGTTGGTGAAGTGCAGTTAAAAGCCATGCGCCCATGAAAAAATTTCACGTTTGAAAAAGGCTGGGCTCTAGCCGAAACGTCAGAAATAAATCCTAAATTATATGTTTGTCACTGTGACTTTCTGATAGTATATTTATCCCAATAGCCAGGAAGAACTTTTTGGTGATATATATATATATATATATATATAAAGAGACAGAGAGAGTGGAATAGCAGACACGACGTCGCAGTTACCGTTTATTGCCAACAGTTTCGACCGCGGGACCGGTCTTTTTGAAGGCATGGAGAGAAGTGAAATGATCGTTGACATACTGGTCGGAAGAAGAAAAGGGAGAGAGTGGTACTAGAGGTACACAATTCATTCTGCAGGTGAACTTTATGGGTGCTTGGGAGAAGGCTGTGCGGGAGAGAGAACAAGGGGGGCAACTAGCAACAGGTAGTGGCCCCAAGCAGTGCACAGTGGGGGGCAAAACGAGTATTCGTGGCTGAGGGCACCGACAGAAGGTGGCAGTGTCTTGTTGGCTTTGGTGGCTCCTCAGAGCTGTAAGAAAGTTTTTTTGTTTTCTTTTTCTTTCTGTCCTTTTTTCTTCAGTTCACGTTTCTGAGAATTGTCCAAATTCATTGTTCTCATGGCTCCTATGCGACGGAGATGTCCACTTGCGCTGCAAGTGTGGCTGCGCTATACTCGGAAAAACAATATGGCCGAGAGAAATAAAGTGAAAGAAAGGAAAACGATACATATTCCTTCCTGTCGCAAGAAATGGAAGGGGTTCCAGGTTGTTACATACATACATAAATGTGCACACATGCACAAACACACATACAACCACGCACATACATACATATATATATATATATATATATATATATATGCACAGAGATCCGTATGGTCCGCTTCCCAAAAAAATAAATTGTGGTGCCAATTTTATCATGTTTCGTGGTGCCTCATTTCTTTATTCTTACTTGGGGATTTTAATTTATATTTGTAATCTGTCCCTATGCTCGCAGAAACGAGAGGGGGTCGATGTTTTCATTAATGCCGTGTGTTACGGTTTTAAATTTGTGAATAAAATACGACTCTCGCTGTTCTCGTTCCCGAGCACTGTGGAATCCAGATTGAAGAAGGGTGACACGGATTTTGACAAATGAATGCTCCGCCAGCATGAGGTGTTTAGAAAATGGGAGACTGGGCAGGGTGCGGGCGTGTGCTCCGTGGTTATTTGAACCCAGTCTGAAAGCATTCCCAGTCTGGCCAATATACTGTTGGTTGCAAACCTCGCAGTGGAGCAAATACACCACATTCTGACTGTCACAGTTAAGAGGTTCATTAATTCTAAGCGTGAAGTCCGAGTGGGTGGCTTTAGCTGCGCAAGTCGTAGTCATGTGTTTACAGACCTGGCAGCCTTGTTTCCCGCATGGTCTGCAGCCCGATTGGTGCGCAGGCCCCCACCGCCAGAGTCCTCGCCCCCCCGTCACCACCTGAGAGGGCATACAACCTGCACAGCTACTCTGATGCCACTCGGCGGACGGCAACCTCAAGGGCGAATTGACGCCCGAATAATTCAGGTATGGTCCGTTCCCCCAAGCCTCGATCACGATCGTTTCAAATAATAAGAAAGACAATCGAGAAGAGCGTAAAATACGATCTGCACCATTCCACGCTTTTAATCATATTCAGCATCAAATTTACTGCCAAAAGGTCTGTCTCTTAAACTGAATACGGCTATGACAACATTAGATCCGGATGAACAAGCACTGTGGAATAAAACACTGCATGATGCATCCCTGCAGCTCATGCAAATCATCATTGACCACAGTGAACGAAAATATCGTGAATTGAAGGAGGCTGAACGTTTACTGAGGTGTCAACGCGACCTAAGCGCAAGAGATTTTGCGGAATTGGTAAACTGTGAAAATCAGAAAACAAACCAGATAAAAGAGCGGAAACATCGAAAATTACAGCGGGATGGAATAAGTCGAATCATTAACACCAACACTAAATTACCGACGACCGCTACAGATGCAAACAATGACACAGCAACATCACTTAATACCGTTATCACCTTTCGTCAACAAAATTGTCCACCTCCGAAATTAGTCTCCTTTGTAAAGGCCTTAGATTCTGTCCAGCTAGCGGTAAATTCAACGAATTTCAACCATATCAGGACTTTCTCAAGAATTTCTCAAGAAACCTTCGCTTGCGAGAATTCTTTCACGATCATAAACCTAGTCATACAGCATTCCCCGGATTATCACAGAAATCTTGGTCGCCCGCCCGGCCAGAGAAACAAACACCTGGAAATGTATATCTCGGCAGTCCAGAAAGACGTTATCGCAGCGTTCTCTAAATTAAGGCCTTTTCGGAACAATATGACAACCGAAGAACGTAAGTCACTGGAATATCTCAGCCGCAGATCAGATGTGGTGATTAAACCGGCGAATAAAGGTGGCGCACTATTAATATTGGAGAAAGCCGACTATCTCAAAGAGGGATTCCGACAACTAGAACACAAGAAATTTTATATGGAACTCGCACAGGACCCCACCAAAGAATTCGAAGCGGAAATAAACCGCGTATTAACGGCACTGCACAAAAATGGAAAAATTTCAGCCGATATGCTTAGGGCGATGCAGCCGTTTCAGCCAGCGCCAGGTAGCTTTTATTTGCTTCCCAAAATTCACAAAACGAATCACCCCGGTCGTCCTATTGTCTCGAGCAATGGCACAGTAACAGAGAGAATTTCAAGTGCGCTAGATTTCATTATTAAAGACATAGTTCCGACCATACCATCGTATGGTAAGGACACAGACCACTTTCTGCGCCAAATAGCTGGACTCGAGGTCCCCAAAGAGCATTCTGGTCACAATGGATGTCACGTCACTGTACACGAACATCCCACATTCCGACGGTATAGAAGCGATAGTCAGCACTTTCAAAAAAACGAACACACCTGTACACTTAGGCGAGGACACGTTGTCGACGCTACTGCGGTTAGTACTAAGTAAAAACAACTTTGAATTCGATAACAAACACTTCCTTCAAATAAATGGAACAGCAATGGGCACTAGGATGGCCTTGAACTATGCGAACATTGCGAACATCCTTCACTGTATAAAGATATGTCATCGCTAGATTTGGTAGATTTGCTTCGTACTAATCAAAGCACATGCTACATTGATTTTTGTATGCATGAGCACTAACTGAGACTTAAATGCTAAGACTGATGAAGCCTTGGCAGACAGCTGTGTGCCTACCTTACTGCACTATTGTTTCTCTGTTGCACTTATTGCTGATGCCTTGACGCACCAGAAAAAAAAAGAAGAGTTCCAGGCAACTGCGACGCCAGGACTTCTTCCTAGGATGTAACTACGAAAATATTCAGCTGGCACTACCTCCCACTTTGCAGCATCGAAAAGCTTATGGTGCAGCTGGTAACATAGGTCAAAGCTACTACCATAAGGCGGGGACGGCGACCGCGCATCGGAGGTGCTCCTCAAAAATATGATCCCGTTTACACCTTCAGAACCACAGAGTAAATGCCTTACGGATGCAAAAAAAATGCCTCGTGGTCATTTGGACCTCTAAGGCATTAGGTCTAAGGTCAGGTTTTCATTTATATATTCTGAGGATGGCAACCAGACCAAAATTCTGGTGGGCGCGCCCCACTCCCGAGCGCGATTCCGGCTTATTTTTCAGATTACGGCTAACGTTCCAGGAACAGCTTTTTGATGACGTCTTTGGTAAGTCCTTAAACGGACTCGGAAATCCCGAAAAATGGGATTATTGGAAGCTTTTCTAAGCTGCCGAAAAGTCCAGCTTTTTTGAGACGTTTCGAAGGCGTTAACGAAACGTCTCTTTTATGTACAACAAGCCGGACATTAGACAAAATATACAAAGTATCCTAGACTAACGCTTACGCGTGCCGTCTCTGCGACGTCGTTAACGTCTGGGATATCGGTTTCGAAGACGTCATAAAACCTTTGTGCGCTAGCTGGGCTTCTCACCTAGATTTTTTTTTCTTCCCGTTTGTCTTCGACAGCTTCTTCTTCGACATGTCTTCCTCCTTACTAAATTTTTTCTTATTCCCTGGTATTGCTCACTTCCTTTTGGCTATGAAGATGGACGCGACAACTACGAAAGAAGTAACTCCCTGAAGAATCAACGCTATCAACGCTGATACCATGCAAGTGCTACCGCGGTTGAGGAAACAGTGTAGTCAAATAAGGTCGTCAGTATTTATTGAGCGGACGTGGCACATATGATACGCTTTGTGTACGGCTGGCTTGCGATCGTGCTACTCAGAAACTAGTTTTGACTTTAGTTAAACGCGGTCATATGTAAAAGCAGGGTCAGGCTAGGAATGATGGCGCTGCAATACATTCACTCAGTGACATAAAGCATGCATCATACGACCGAATGTTCTTGCCGACCAAAGCCCATAATAACGTGTATGCTTACTGGTGCCGGCGGCCGTGGAGTTGTGTTGTTATGGTGAGTTTCTTAGTGAGACAGCGTGCCGGATATTTGGTTTTATATTAGTGCCAGGGCCACGTGAGCTCCTTCTAATGAATGGCGTTGTGCTGTCTAGTTCGAGTGAGTTGCTAGGTATTTTTGCGGGACTCGGAATTTTTTCCTGAAGATAAGTTGAGGCACTGGATACTTGATATTGCTCTGAAGATATGAATTCGTATCCACCTGAATATTTCGGAGGCCAACCGCACTTTTCCGAATGCAGGATGCGTCTGAGAATGTCTTTAGCTCGCAACCCAAAGGATAAGTACGGTGCTCGCCACCAGCGAACGGCCACGCGCAATCCACTCACGGAAAAGTCATATTGGGAAATACGCGAACTTACTTCTTTTGCTGTCAGCACAGTCATCCCTGGGAATGACCTTCCAATATTCTTCACCAGGTTGTCGGAAGAGATGTTTGCGTCGTTGCGAAGCAAAAATTGGATGCTGTAGCCTTTGCCAAACTTATCCTTAAGATGCTGCAGTGTTCCCAAGCAGACCATTCTGCCTTGTACCATGATGCATATACGATCGCAGGACATCTCACATTCCTCCATGCTGGAAAGAATTTTCAGTGCTCCGTTCAATAAACAGATATTGAGTTTGTACATACACGCCGATTCATTAACCATACATTTTTTACCTAAATGCTGCGAACCAAAAGTTCATGTCGCTTTCGTCGAAGACCTCTATGACTAGGCGAAAACACTCTGTCGTTGCTAGAGTTCAGGTCCAGAGGACGTTTGATAAAACACTTAATCGTTGTGCGCATGAGCGCAGTTGTGGGTCACCGCATAATTCTATGTGTGCGATTCCTCAAATTTTACAGATCTAACGTCATTTCAGATACTGGCCGTGAAATTTCAAGGCCCTTTTAAACTCCACGCTGTCGGGAGCACAAGAAATGCAGTAGTTTCCTTGCGTCGCAAGGACATGCCTTGTCACCGGCGGGAAATACATATGAATGCCTGTAGCAGAACAGCCTGACCACAGAAACAGCAGCTCAACTGACGTGAGGAAGTCGTCCACTTATGATCTGCATACAATGTCTTTAAGAAAGAGTTTCGCCTTTACAAAGTGAAAAACATATGCAGAGTACTGTGTTTGCGTTCGCACAGTTTACGAGAAAACGCCCCTGCAAGCGCTTGTTTGCACCCGGTCACTCTTTCGCTGCTTCAGTGACCTGAACACTATTTTCTTCGACACGGCAGGAAACGAAACCGATAAGCACCAAAGATGACGAGCGAAAAATTACAGTGCCTTCATGTATCAGGATAGCTAGGAGGAAGCGAAGCTTGGTGGGTGCGTGCTTCTCTCTCTCTTTCTCTTTGTCTTGTAAACTTTATTTGTTTTCTTCCCCCTTTACATATGCCTATTTTTTCACTTTCGTGGCTTCTTTTTGTACCTTTCTTTCTGCGTTTCTACATTTTCCCTGTGTGCATATCTCTTGGTCTCTCCCTATTCCTCTTTCTCTGTTTCGCTTTGTTGCTTTGCCGAATCTGTGATGTTCCGGCGTTGGAGCGATTGCAGGAGAAGAAAGAAGTTAGTGTGAACTATTGTTATTGATGCGCGCACAATACGAAAGTGAAATTGTGAGGTATAACTAGCTTCACTGGAAAAATAAGAGGACGACTTCCGCTCATGGAGGCGCTTACTGCTTCTCAGGGAAGGTTCCAAGACGTCCCTTTCTTCAAATATTCCGAATGAAATGTTTTAGCTCCCGTTATCGGCAATTTTCATGTCATATTGAGCCAAAAGACAGAGCCGTTAGCCGCGTACACGTACCAGAAGCATCCGGCCAACTGATGAACTGTTGGAAGCCTGCGGCACCTGACTCGCAATCCTTTCTACACGACTGTGTTTGATGACGTGGTTACTGTCCTAACAAGTTAGAGGAACTATGCTCCCGAGAGCTTTGTAATTCTTACAAATATCGCCGGAATAAGTATGTTTAAAACGCTGAAGTCCTATTTGTCCATACCGATGTCGATAATGGATTTCCCAATGGTTTTCGTCGTTCAAAGCTAGCAGCTGCAGCAAATACAATGAAGCATGGTGTTTGAATCCCTGTCTATACTCGCCCGACACGAACGCTTGGAGCAAAGCGGACTGGTAGGCGACACTACCGGATACAACAAAAACTGGCCAGATGAAGGACCAGCCCGCACATTGATACTTCTGTACTGATCCAGAATAAAGGCACTGTTTTGCCTTCTTGCACATTGCCTAGGTGCAGCTCACGCTGACATAATATGATGGTAGCAATCTCGTACTTATGCCTGCCCTCGGTAAGAAGGCCATTATTGCTCACTTGTAAAGGTGTGAAGTCTGACATAAACAAGGTTCTGAGTTACCTATTTTACTGGACCTCTCGGCGCCTTGAAATTCGGTGCCGAACAAATCAAGTTGCCTGTACCTTTATAAGTCCTTAAAAAGGGATACTGTATATAACGTCGTGCACGGCTGCAATTAAAGGGGACCATCAAGCTTACCTTAAAGGTGTCCTGAACAACCCCTCGGGCTTGTTTTTGAAAGTGGCTGGGTTCGAATATTGAAAACAGACATCGTCAGGGCTTGACGAAGACAAGTCCGCTTGTCGAAACGTTGGCTCCCGCGACATTCCCTGTTTTAAATCATACCTTGCGATTTGTTCATCGATTCAAGCATCCATCTTCCCCTGAGCTTCTCTTCTAGTTTGTTAGGAGCGATGGTATGACGACCTGAAAACCTCCCTTTCTAGCCCTGTCTCAACTCTACTGAATATAGCTCATAAAGCTCTTCTGGGCAGCGTCGGTGGAGGTGCTCCGCCCACTGCATACGTCACCAACCTTCAACGTCGTATCAGAGTGGCTGATTGTAAGCGCGCGACTGCCATGTGCTATTGACAGCACGCTCTCGTGACGCACTGCTCACTCCGCGCCTGGGCTCGGTCGCGTGCCAACGCGATCATTGCATCTCATTCGATCCTTCGAAGCTTTATTTTAGATAAACACACACGCTTAGGCTCGAAGGTGTGCGTGCTTACTTTGTCAGTACACTGCCTATCTTCGATGTTGAACATGCGACAGCGTCAAAATAAACTGCGCAACCACTAATGACCCACCTTGTTCTGCATAACCCAAAGTTAATGGTTGATTAATGATTTTAGACGGGTCAATAATCCTGTTGGGATCGAACGCGTGAATACTGTGACTTGAAAGGACCTTCAGGACACGAACCCATACGTTTCCACAGATTAATGTGGAATAAAATGCGTTCATATGCATTAAGATGGACGGAATAATTTAAAGTGTGAACACACCCTAATACGCACTAGTTCAATTTTAATCGCGAAGCTATTCAAAGTATGAGTGAAACTGGGAATTCCGCAGAAAACACCTCTAGCCTGGGTAATAGTAGCACAACCATGACAAGCTATATTAATGCCACATTAAGCTTTCTATCACTAGTTAGGTTAGGCCAAATTATGCTGTCTCGTTCAGCCGATCCTAATTAAGACTAATTAGGCGATGCCTAGTTCCGACAGAGCCAGTTCGGACCAAGTTAACTAATGCAAGCTTAATTTGGCTATGACAAATTTATTTTATTTATACATACTGCAGCCCGTTAGGGCTATGGCAGGAGTGGGCATGCATGAAAAGAAATAAATATATATATATATATATACAGGAATATGCGAACATTGCAACTGAGAAGTAGAAACAACATATGAACAGGTAAAATGAACTATACATCATAAACGGCATTCACAAATTCAGAAATTGGTAAACAACGACCTTCGGCAGGCAACAAATTCCATTCTTCAATCGTGCGTGTAAAAAAACTGTATTTAAACGTATTAGTGCGTGGATGGAATGGTCTAATGTTTGAGACATGATAAGCTCTAGTGGATGTAGGACAAGCAGGCATCAAAAGGGAGGGATCAGAGACGGAACAAAAGGAGTTTTGATAGGAGTACAAAAGCTTCAAGGATTCTACGGTGCGTCGTTTTGAAAGAGGCTGAAGGTTTATTTCTAGAAGAGCAGCTGACGGTGAGAAGTGTCGGTCAAAGTGGTGAAATATGAAGCGAATAGCCTTCCGCTGGACCGATTCGACAGGATTAATTTCACAGTGCTTATACGGGTTCCACACCGGGGAAGCGTATTCTAGGATTGGGCGAATCAATGTTCTGTACGCCACTAATTTAGTGTCCTTCGGAGCATCAGACAAAGACCTGCGGATGTAACCCACTTTTTTAACGCTTTACCACAGATGTAATCTATATGATTTGACCAAGACAACGTGGGTGTAAATATGATGCCCAAATATTTGTACTGAAAAACTCTTGTTAGATGTGCACCATTGCAAGCATAATGAAAAATTATGGGAGATTGTCGGTTTGTAAAAGACATTATAACAGTTTTATTGAAATCGATATTCATTTTCCAGGTAGCACACCAATCGCAAAAAGAGACAAAAGCTTCGTGTAGGCACTGATGATCGGTGACGGAGCCAACTGGATGATATATAACGCAGTCATCCGCGTAGAGGCGTATCTTAGAAGTAACGTGATCAGGGAGGTCATTAATAAACAACAAGAACAGAAGTCGACCAAGCACGGATTTCTGAGGCACCCCTGAGGAGACGTCAACTACAGATGATTCCGCAGAATCATAGCACACAAATTGGGACCGCTCAGATAGAAAACTGGAAATCCATGACACCAACTGGGGTTTTTTTAAAATAATACGGAGCTTAACACGTAATTTAGAATGCAGTACAGTGTCAAAAGCCTTGCTAAAGTCAATGAAAATGGCACCAATCTGATTACCTTGGTTGAACTGAAGCGAAAGGTCATGGGTTAATTCTGGAAGTTGGGTTACAGTACTGAAACCTTTCCTGAACCCGTCTTGGAACCTGGTCAAGAGGTCGTTGTTTTCAAGGAACATTATAATGTGCTTATAGATTATGTGTTCTAGCATCTTACATGAGGTTGGCGTTAAAGAAATAGGCCTATAATTTGATAAAAGTTGTCTGTCACCTGATTTATACAACGGCAGTACTTTAGCACTTTTCCAGGAAGACGGAATGACGCTGCAAGCTGAGGCTACTAATTTACGCGTACTTAAAATGTCGTTGTCTTCTTTGCTATTCTTGCACCGTCACGGTGCAAGAATAGCAAAGACGACGACGACCTCGAGAGGAACACAGGATTGCAGCAGTGGGGCGCAGGCTGACGATCCGCCATTGGGGCTGCACCGGCTAATCACCCCGCAGTACAAATATAACCCATTACCAGCGTATCCTGTGCCCGTTTCAATATAATACATAAAGTGAGGTCTAATTGAGGTAGAGCGAACTAAGCGAAGCCACATTAAGCTAATCTAATAATCTAGTGTACTCGTAGATAAGCCTACACTAAGTCGGCCGAGCATAGTTAAGGTAAGCCAAGCCAAGGTAAATTAGGTTCAGGGATGGAGGCGAAATGTTGAGGCGCGTGTGCTGTGCGATGTCAGTGCACGCTAAAGAACCCCAGGTGGTCGAAATTTCCGGAGCCCTCCACTACGGCGTCTCTCATAATCAGAACTGGTTTTGGGACGGTAAACCCCACAAATCAATCAAATCAATCAAATTAGGTTCAGGGAATCTGAAGAATCGTTAGGGTAATTAGATCTATATAGACCAAAATAATGTAACTCGGCTTATACTAATGAGAATTGTTTTGAATTAGGGTAGGACTAATGCACGCAGACATAATAACTAGGTTGTGACTAATTAAATCAATATTAATAAGCGAGGCATGATTATGCGTAAATTATTCACGTCAAGATTACTTAATCTAACCAATATTTAGAACATGGCTTATTAAGTTAATGCGAGGCCCAGCTTAGTGGAGCTCGGATTAGTAAGCTATCGCAAATTAAGCAAAACATTAGAGGTGCAATACATTATAATTTGCACTGATCCAGCATTGTCCACCCTAACCGGCTTCAATCTTCCTTAATAACCCAAAATTCGTTTACCGGCCGTAATCCGCTCATATATGTCGTAGTGCACATTAATTTAGTTTAATGGGTTTTAATCCACGCTAATGGGCCTTAATCAGCACTGATGCATCCTAGTGCGTCCTAGTCTTTTAATCCGCTTTCTCGGGGAAAGATTTCAGCTTTGACTGCAGTATCCTTGATTTCTAGTCCTAGAAGGTGGCGTTAGAGTTACATAGTGTGTAAATACACCTAAAGCACTCATCAATGAGTGATGAATGTTTGGGAGTCATTTATGATTTCTTTGAGGCTGCCGGTTCGCACCTTGAGAAACGATATTTATGCTGACTTTCGCACCGCACCATTTGTGTCGATGGCGATGTAGTTTACGGGCGCCTTGCAATGATGTCTGTGAGACTTGCATATTAGCAAATACGAATCTTCGCGCGTGTTTGAAAGCGCAGCGCCCAGCCTTCTCAACAGCGCCGCTTCTTGCCCTACCCTTGAGCAATGCAGTAGAACGTCAGCGACATCGTCACGTCTGATAGCGGGTGGTATAAAAGCACTCGCCACCGCCCACCCCGCCAGTGGGCACGGAAGCTTCAACAGA
>CM023485.1:126888709-126945805 GCA_013339685.2 Hyalomma asiaticum
CCAGTGTCCGACAGTGAGCATCCTCGTGCTGAGCCTTTATAAGTTCTGCCCTACTGAATGCAATATAGAGGTGTGCACTCACTGCGACCATATGCACGCGCTCTTGGAGAAGCGAAGGGGGAGGCTCTCCTCCTCCCCCACTCCCTTCCTGCAACAAGGGAGAGCATAGCTCGGCCGCCATTTCCTCCTGATGGTTGGTCTGTGTGGTATCGTTCACCGGCGCCCGTGACAGTGCATCAGCAATCACATTTGTGGAGCCTTTGAGATAGCGCACTTCGTACTCGAAGCGCTGCAGTGTCAGGGCCCATCGCGCGAGCCTCCCACTAGGCTCGTGCAGGCGGGTCAACCACGTCAAGTCGATGTGGTCGGTCTATACCATCACTCTGGTACCTTGGACGTTGGTTTCGAATCTATCACGAGTGTGTGGGGCTCTCGAAAGCACTTGCTCCGATGGATTGGTAGAGAGTGAGAGGCGTAACGCGTTAACAGAGACGAAGACGTTACTTTATGAACTGGACCACCAAAACACGAAAAACATGTAACACCGATTCGCACACAAAGAGAAAACTATACAGTTAGTTAAACAAACTAAATAGCCAAACTACAGATTGTACGCGTTGGGCGCAGTTCCAACGGGAGTCAATCAACACTGGGCCTCGCGTTTATGTCCGCGGTAGCTGCTAGCTCCTCAAACTGAAGTTTGACGCCCTTACGTTGATTTAGGTACGGTTCAGAATCGGTGTTCTCTCGACGTGTCGCGTCCACGTAGCCGTCATCGACAAACGGTGCTAGTGGTCGCCGCGGCTCACGCCAACTCCTTCCATGTCCACCGCCTTGCTTCTTGGCTGACTTGCCAAGCCACCGAACCGCTGTTAGGCATACCCTCGGCCTCCTCATAAGTGAGCGCGGTCTCCAGAATGATCTGGCCCTCTGCTGTGATTCTTCTGCTGGTCGTGCCGTTCTGCCGGAGAAGGTGGAGTGCTATGGGGACACCGGGAACTGCTACAGTCCGGCCGTTGCCACTCCGAAGTCCGCACTCGATCGTAAGCTAGTTCGACGGCCTCCTGCAGCCCGGCGCCCTCGTCTCTTTGTCACCAGTCCGTAGCTGGCAGGTAAACCTTCGTCGACCGGTGCCACGCAGAGAATCCAGCTCAGCCTCTTCCATCACCGATCCCTGCTCAGGTCGCGTGCCTCGAGCCCGCTGACAACCATTTATGAACAGCGACCTGCCTACGGCGCGTGGTTTCTCGCAGCACTTTGCCGATCTCTCCGTTTCGCCTAGTGGCCTGTGTTTTTGGGCCCTCCTTTACTCATGCCAATCTTAGAAGTGCAAAGATGACCACAAATCATTCCTTCTCTGTCACTGAGTAGTTCCGTTCACCAGCGCACGGCTGGTGAATGCCACAGGACGCAGCTCTATACCCTCCGAATGGAGGAGTACTGCTCCTGTTTCGTAATCACAGGCTGCTGTCTGGATCATGAAGGGCCTGTCCAGGTCCGGCAGTTTGAGTGACGCGTTTGCTGCGATGGCCTGAGCAAGCTGCTGAAAACTCGTAGCTGGCTACTCTCCCCATTCCCAACAGGTGTCCTTCCTCAACAGCTTGTGGTATGTGGCCATAGTTACATGCCACACATGCCGTGAGGTCACATGCTGCGTCACAGTCACAGTGCGGTCACAGTCACATGTAGTCATCGCACGGACGCCAATCCCCAGTGTGATCCACGTGGATAGCTGACAACCAAATGCTCGACAAAGGAGGGATGATGCCCAGTTGCAGTATTTGGAGCGTCAGGTGATTGAAAGGACTGAGCTGACGATTTCGTGTGTGGTGTTGTTTTGGAGAATTTACAATGAAGGCATTCACGCGCCCAGCGGCGCACTTCAGAATTCATACACGGCCACACAAAGCGGGTCGTAATAAGACGCTGCGTAGCTTGAACTCCGGGATGACTTGCGCTGTGAAGCCTGTCGAATACTTGACGGCGGCGTCGGAGTGGGACAAACGGCCGTGTTCGACCGTGGGTCACGTCGCAGGCGATGGTGCCCGAAGAAAAAGCAACGGGAACGTCGGACAGCGCCAGAGACGTGTTCGATGAACGGATGTCCCGAAGTTCGACGTCAGTCAGTTCGGCGGCGGCTTTAAGTTCACGATAAAGGCGTTCACCATGCCATTGGCCGATGGGTGGTATGCGGTAGTATGGACATTGCGGACAGCAAGGAGGCGCCTCAGTTCGCGGAAGAGGTCACATTCAGACTGACGCCCGCGATCTGTGGTAGCAACGCTGCGGCATCCGAAACGAGCGATCCAGCCCCTGACAAACGTCGAAGCCACGGTTAAGCGCCGTGATGTCGGTGAGCGAAAACGCCTCGGGCCAGCGGGTATAACGGTCCACACAAGTGAGGAGTTGCGGGTACCTCGGGATGGTGGGAGTGGATACCACGATTTGCGCCGGAACTGCTGTAACACCGCACCGACAGCCGTACCCGATGCATCGGTGATAAGGTGCATTGGTGCAACGTGCATAGGAAGCACCAGTGGAGCGGCGTCGGCCAATGCAGTTTTGGCTGCTTGGAAGGACGCTTCGGCGTCTGGAGTCCAACCCAGCGGGGAGGTCGGAGCTTTCACAGGCACTAGGACTTCGGTGAGTGGTATGATAATGCAGTCATTCTTTGGAAGGAAACGGCGGTGGAAGTTGAGTAGTCCAGGAATTCGCGGAGCTTTCGGATTGATGCTGGGCGAGGGAAATGGCGGACGCTTGAACCTTCTTTTCCTCCGTGACTCGCTACCTCGAGCCACGTGGCTTGAGCTCCGCGAGAGACGCGGCGCGAGCCGCGCGATGGCGGCAAGCGATGGCCATGACGCTGGCCCTTATAGGGCTCCCCCCATTTTAGTCGAAGCGGAGCGATTGGGGTGCGCTGGATACACGGGCGCCCAAGAAACGGCTTTTGGTGTGGCGTCGTCGTGTGAATACGTTAGCGACGTTTCCGTATAGGCGGGTTTGACTCGGTCTATAGTCACAACTTCTTCACGTCCGTTGCCGTCGATGGTGACGGTTTTTCGTTTCCGACTAAGCACCTTGAAAGGACCGTCGTAGGGTGGGGGGTGCAGAAAGGATGGTCGGATGCCTTCACGCCGCATAAAAACGTGGCTGTCGGAATAACATACGAAGACACTTTCAAACTAGCCCCTCAGCAGACTAGGAGCGAGACTCGACTTCGGCCCGTGTAAGTATTCCGTGCCAAGTGCGATTTATGGCATGCGGTGAAGCAGTCTTGAGACTGGCACAAGCAAAATTCGAGTCAAGTTGCATGTCTGCTACGGGGATTAGAGAACATTCCATACACGACACTTGCCTGAACGCAGACGAAGCCCACGTGGCAAGTAACAGTTTCTCACTGTTTACACAGCTTCAAGCGGCCAACATGAGCAAGTTCACTTTTTTAAGAACGTCGGCCATTAGCATTGAGGCGGGCTACGCGATAGGTCAGTTCAGTTTTGCAGACTATGACTACATAGGGTCCAACATACTGCGCCAGCAGCTTTTCACATGCCCCACGCTTTCGAGTTGGCGTCAACAGCCACAATAGGTCACCAGTGCTATATTTGACTTGCCGGTGTCGGCGATCGAACCGTGCTTTGGAGAGTTCTTGCGAAGCAAGGGTGCGCTAGTGGTCAGTACGTTAGGCTACTTCTGCACGGCAAACAGTTTCAGATACGGAGGAATCGGCGTGCTCCAAAAATGGAAGTATTTTATAGAGCACCTAACGTGGCGGGCGAGCGTAAAGAAGAAAGAATGGATGATAGTCGGTAGTCTCACGTTGAGCGGTCTTGAAGGCATAGCTTACAAACGGTAGGACGCTGTCCCAGTTCTTGTAGTCCCACGCGTATTACATGTATAGCATGTTCGAGGCTGTCCGGTAAGTGGGCTCTCTGAGGCCGTGTGTTTGGGGATGATAAGGCATGAAGTGTCGGAATGTCGAATGCCATTTCCGAAGCATTTCTTTGCCCACATCTGCAGTGGTCTCTCGCCAACAATCGCTGATAACTTTAGGAGGGACATGTCGCAAAGTGACGAAGCGCAGCGTAAAAGGCACACGCCAGGTGCAGTAGGCATTTGTATGGCAGTGTTTCACAATACCGCGTCAGGTGATCGGCGAAAGTGACGATCCAACGATTTCCTTATGAGGATCATTGAGAGGGACCGAGGAGGTCGATGCCAACTTTCTCGCTCGTACGGTGATTTGGGAGTGACACAGCGGCGTGTAGTCGACCAGGAGGAGCACATTTAGGATTTGCAAAGCGTTTTCTTGGGCTAGTTTGTTCATGACTTCTTTAAAATATGGCAGCGCAAAGGAACACAGGTACACACAAAGAGCACAGGGCGGGCGCTAGTCCGCTAGTGCCCGTCCTGTGCTCTTTGTGTGTCCCTGTCTTCCTTTGCGCTGCAATATTTCAAAGAAGTCACTTTTAGGATGCGTGTTACGTTCACGCTGGTTGCAGCTAGACATCACTGTTGCGTCATCTGACGCATTTCGGCCCAATAGAACCGCTCTTGATGACGGCAAAGCGATCTTGCGGCACCTAGGTGACCGGACATTGGTGGTCGTGTATGACGCGCAGGATGGAAGTGCGGAGACGTTTCGGGACCACCAGGAGAAAACGTGAGCCTGTTGTAGCGTAGGCCTTTTTGTAGGTCAGGTAGTAGCGTAGCCAGAAACAATTGGCGGTTGATTTCCTATCAGCTGTATGTACGTGTGCACAGTAGGGCCTTTCCTGCTCTCTTCCACACCTGAAAATCAGGAAATTCTGCCTGGAAAGACGTGGCGTAGTGGTCGAAACTGTCAGTGTCGCACTCCGTCGTGGGAAGTGGTAGTCGTGAAAGACAGCCTGCCTCCGTCAGCATGTTGTCGACCCCATTTATATGTGACCGTCACGTCAAATTACTGCAGATGGAGTGCCGCTGTGCAAGTCTACCAGATGGAACATGAAAATTTACCAGCCATCGCAACGAATGATTGTCAGTTCGACAGCGAAAACGTTTGCTGTGAATATCATCACGTGACATTACTGTTTCTAGCGGCATCTATGCTTTCGGATAGGACGCCGAACAAAATGGGTACCGACGCCAACACTACTGCCATTCGTGTGGACCTCTGCCGGAGCCGGAGGGTCAAAATGTCCAAGTGGGTGCGACTTGTTCTTACGGAAAGACGAGGCACATTCAGGCGTCCAGTGAAACTGGACGCCTCTTTTAAGCAGAAGAATCTGAGAAGCGGTTAGTTTGGTCATATTAAAGGAATAATTGCTGCGCGAATGGACGAATGGAATCCGCTAAAAAATTTTAACATCCATATACAGGAAAGCTAAATGACTTACACCCGCCTGACTTGGCATATAGTATTACAGTATCGAGATAAATATATAGTGAAAATTTTATAGAGATCAGAGGACACTGAAAAATTGCCAAAGTTACCCTTTAAAGGTGGGCAAAATAGTCTCCCCATGTTTGCATTTGTCACACCCGCTTGCTTTCGGGAGGAGGGCGAGTCATGTAACGTAGCAAGCAAGTGATGGAAGGAGAAAGTGATGAACAAAAAGGAACGGCAGTGGGCTATGGGCTGACAAAACAATCTACACGTCCCAACGAAGTGAAGCATGACGATTGGGCGAAGCACTGGCGATCGTTTGGTGTTACCGTAAATCACCCGTGACATCGCCCACTCGCGCATGTAAAAGTGACAACGCGTGTGTATATTTACACATGGGTTGTCATTCATGCTTCTAGTTTTTATGAGGTTCTTGCGCTCCCGTGTCGGAGATCGTGCCGATTTCAGGATTACTTTTAGTTTACACGCGCGCTGCGAATCTTTATTGTTCAACTACGCACAAGGACATCTCCCACCAGCACTACCCTGAAAGTCAAGATTCAGTGCCTAATATATGCGGGGTGGCCGGTGAACGCTTTTGCAGCGCCAGAAGTCGGTTTTTCAATCAAGAAACTAGCTATCAGACGCTGCTTGCGTCAGCATTGTCTCTCGCGGGGTAGGGCGCGTTCTCGTTCCTTGCGACCTGGTACAGAATTCATCACAGAAAGAGCATTTCCATAGTCAGTGCGCGCCTTTCGCTCTCTCTCGCGACTTCAGACGACGCTGTGCCGTAAGTACTGACAGCGGACAACATAGACGGGCGGCTAAGCCTCGACTCTAAGGTGTTCCGCCCCTAACAGAGAAGAAGCATGCCGTAAGTACTGACAACGGACAACTTAGACGGACAGCCAAGCCTCTGTTCTAAGGTGCTCCGCCCCTAAAAGAGAAGAAGCATGGAAGGCAAGGAAGAACGAAGAGCTAGGGAGGAGGCAATGCATCCAGAATAAACAAGTCTTGCATGAACTGTGGCCGTAACAATTTTGATAGCAGCGCTGGGATACAGGCGATCGGACGGCACGTATCCCTTCTAGGAACTGTCGACTATATCTCCAAAACCCCTAGCTGTCGTTTTGTATGACAGGACTGTCACGTTGGAAGCTTACCGCATGCAGTTGGACACCATCGCGCCAGTAAATTGATGGATTGACGCCGCGAAAGCGCAAGCATTTCTTGCCAGTTTGCGAAGAAAGCTACAGGAGCGCTGCCCCGAGCACCGTGGGTCTCTTCGCAACTAATGCTTTGATCGACGCAATAGAAGAGGCTGATGCTCGCCGCTGGGTGCGTCTCGGTAGGCCACGCTATCTCCAGGCAGCAGTTGCCCTATAATGGAAACGGAGTCCAGTTTGCGCCTCACCCGAAGGTCATCATGCCAGCCTGGGGAAGCTGACTATTACCTGCTCCAGTGCAGTCCCCATCAACACACCTGCTATAGATACATGTATAACTTTATTGGAAACGAGGGAAGAGACTCGTTTTTTACCCCGGCTCCCCTGCGAGCCGTTCCCACGTTGGGACAGGCAGGGAGTACCTGCTCGCCGCATCATGGGCCCCTTGGATCGCCCGAAGTTGACAGTTACGGTCCGTAATTCTGACGGCGGAATAAACGTCTTGTTTCGAGATGAACGTCGCCTTAAGTTCCTTGCCATTACTCTAGCACGGCGAGGCAGCGAACTACAGAACGTTTCCAACAAGGTTGTGTGAAGTCCTCAGCAGGCCCTTTAGTCGACGCCGACGACGTGTTGAGTGTGGAGCGCTTGCCAGAAGCACAGGCAAGTGTCATTGTGGAGTTGCCAACACTCAAGGTCGCTGTGCCTCAGATTCCTGCTAAAATGTGGAGTGCCGCCAAAGTGCCCTATGTTTTCACAGCAGTGCACTTTCTCGACAGAAAACATTGGTTGAAACAGAGGCACCCGTCAGTGTGATAGACCTTATTATAGCAAATGCAGTGTATTTACCTCGACTAGTCAACAAAGCATGGCTTCTGTCATTTGCTCCGAGATAAAACAAGCTGCCCGAATTTCTCTGAACGTGAGCACCCTCTGAAAAGTTATATCGGTAGAATTCGTCGTTATTCAGGGCCCAATTCAGCCAGTTCAATGATGTGAGTGGTGCAGACAAGTAGAGGCCCCTATTCATTTCTCTGTTCCGAACCACTCCAGTATAACGCTGGCCCACAACCCCACCATTTAAGTGAGGCAAGTGGCGGAGATATTCCTTGCTTCGCTTAAGCGGCTAGTGTCTTTTGTTAATGAAAACGAACGGCTAATGGTATTGTTGCGATGATACCATTTACCCAACAAATGTCACCGCAACCTGCGCCACCATCCTGCAACCCTTGTCCGGGACCTGCATACCGGCGCAACTCGCAATTTTACCGGTGATGCTTTCCTCGTATCCTCTGCTCGTTGTATTCTTCCACTGAAACTGTCGCGCCACGAAGTGTCCTTACTTGTGTCAAGGGCAAAACGCACGTTTTCGTCCTGAATATCAACAGCCATACAGCCGACCTGCGTAGTGGCGAATAAATTGGCGAGGCTTCTGAACTTCATGATACGGTAATCGCTTCCGTTGTTTCAACACCCACAGTCCAACCCATCGCTTCGCCTGATACTGAGCTACCAAGCTTTCAAGCACTGAACAGGAGTCGGTAAAAGATTTGTTACAGGGATACATACCTCTCCTGCATAGCACATCCTCTGGAAGAGCTCGGTTGCACCCCACTCGTCGAACACAGCAATAACGCAGAAGAATGTGGGCCCTATCTGTCGTCAACTACGCCGTGTAGCGCCTTCCGAGCGCTGCATTATTGATGAGCTCGTAAATTACATGGTAAAGCAGGGAATTATATCCTAATCTTGCAGTGCTTGGTCTTCACCAGCCCTGCTGGCAAAGAAGAAGGACGGCAGCATCAGGTTCTCTGTCGGTTAGACGAAACTGAGCACCATCACGCGTGCGAACGAGTGTACTCTGCAGCATTTTGGCGACCGCTCTTCTCGAAGCAACTCTGTTTTGACAGTTTTGACATCAAAACAAGGTTGTTTTATGTCAGAGCTGGCGCTCTCGGTGCTCGTACCTGTTTTCCGTGTCAATATGAGATAAGCGGCACTCTGTACAACCTCTAGCGTCGTTTTCACTCACTTTAGAAGTCCAGACCAACACACAACTATACATACTGTACACTACTCCACGATAGCACTCTGCTCTCCAGACATGCCACATACCACTCAGCAATACCTTTTACATTGCTGGCTAAGGACACAGATATAATTTTTTAGGGGTGAAGCTCCTTAAGGCGTGGGTCGTGCGTCCCCGATGTATGTAGTCGTCGTAGTAGTAGGTAGCCACCGGCGCGTGCCTGCCGGGAGGCCCGCACGCGCCGAGGGTGAGCGCGTGGCTCCCGGCACGCGCTCGCCCACGAGAGACAACGTTGGCGCAGGCAGCGTCTCCTAGCGAGTTTCTTGATTGAGAAATACCGACTGCTCGCGTTGGAGAAGCGTTCACCGGCAACCCATATATCGATATATATATATATATATAGGCACTGCATCTTGACTTGCAATGAAGTGCCGGTGGGAGATTTCACTTGTGCATTGTGCATAGTTGAACCGTGAGGATTCGTAGCATGCGCGAGATGTTATAAAACTAGATGGCGGTACTTGTAGTTGATGATGAAAGATGCGAGATGTTATAATAGTTTGATGACATTTACTCAAGTGTTTCACTCTTAATTGTGGGGCGAATTGCACGGAAGAGTTTCACGGTTTACCGATGATTCCTTCCGGAGATTCGCCCTACTCATCATCATTCACCCCGTGAATATGCTGTGATTTTTTTCCTCTCTCTCTCTAGCGTTCTTGTCTATGCGAACTTCTTCATTGCTCTATCGACAACTTCCTATTTTGCCTTTCTCCGCTACCTCTATACAAAAGCTTCACAATCGCTACATTCTCCTTCCTTTCCCTTCAGCTGGTTAAATGCTATCCTCTATCCGTGCCCTCTTGTTACTAGTCATGGAGGAAGGAAAAATGTTACAAACCCTCCACTATTTCTATACACGTGCTTTGTTGCCAGACAAAACACCTTTCTTTCCGTGACCTTTAAATCACCAAATGCTCTGTCTAGCTCTTTCTCTAATCTAACAATTATAGAGTACTTGCTATGATAATCCCTCTACTTTGTTTTTCCCGTCCGAATATCCTTGTCCTCGAGCCTGTCTCTGTTCGTCTCCGTCAAATGCCAACCTTCCCAAGCAACGCGTTCTTTTTCTTTACCGGCCAGACAAAAAAAAATCACAGCATACTAACGGGGTGAATGATGATGAGTGGGCGAAGCTCCGGATGTTCATGAATCTTCCGTGAAAATTCGCCCATTACATCATCCTGAAGGACATGAGAACCACTGTGTCAGGTTATATCAGTAGTTTTATTCATTTTCTTAGATCAGTTTTGTCTTCCCTTGTCCCTTCCAAATGACGGCTTTATGGTCCGTGAAATGTAAGGAGAGCGCTTCTTCTATGGGTTGCAGTTGGACGCTGGTAAATGCAATGTCTATGCACGTCCCTCACCCATTCACCCCGTGGATAGGCTGTGATTCTCGGCGTCGCGTTTCCCCGATGCTTCTCTCAGAGTTTCTGGATCTGCTTCTCGGTGTCACCGTGCACCTTCTGCTTCGCGGGCTCGAACGTCGGGATCCGTTTCTCGGCGCCTCCGTGCAGCTTCGGCTTCGCGGGCTCTCACCTCCGGGTTCTGTCTCCGAGCGCGCCCTGCAGCCACTTTTGGTGCCCTCTGCTCCGCCGCCTTGTCTTCCATATGGCGCAGCGACACCGAGCGAAAGTGGAAGCGCGCCAAGAGCGAGCGCATTTTATAGCTTTCACCCATAGCGGTCTCCCATCGCACTGCATCGAAACATCTCGAACGATCGCCTCCATCCAATGATCTAGTGATCACTCATCACACTTTGCGCTCCCATACATCTGAACGGAGCGAGCGCCGCAGCGCCGTCTCGTATTGTAATGCGTTAACTATGCTGCGCTAGCGCCATCTTGTGATATCCTGTCACACTAGCCTTTACCATGTATCTCTATGGAGCGAGCGCCAAAAACGCCCGTCTAGTGATCGCTTCACAAACTAGACGAGGTGGCTACGGCACAGGAGGGACTGACCCACGTCATAAGGAGCTTCGCCCCTAAAAACCTCTCCGCTGTAATGCTGAGCGTGCTACCATTCAGCAGCTGGTGCAACCCTCTCGGGGGGGGGGGGGGGGTGCTCCTTGCTGCTGCACTTTCTCTCAAACTCTCGCTATGACCGCTGCGTTTGGACTGCAAATTTTTTTACGCGTCTCTTTTCATTTTGGCCGTCTCTTCGTTGAACACACTCGTGGATGGCTGATTGATTGATTGGTTGTGGTTCGGTTAGGAAAGGACGCTAATTTCTGCACCCCATGTAGGGAGCACGGCTAACCGTCCGTGGGGGTGGGGGAAAGGGAGTGAAAGAGATAGAGAGGAAAGGCCGTAGTGGAGGGCTCCGGAAATTTATACCACCTGGGGTTCTTTAACCTGCACTGACAATGCACAGTACACGGGCCTCTGGAATTTTCACCTCCATCGAAAATGCGACCGCCATGGCCGGGATCGAACCGGCGTTTTTTGGGTGGCAGCCGAGTACCGCAACCACTACACCACCGCGGCGGACCGGATGGCTGGTGCCGTCGCAGCGTTTGTCTCGTTTCAATGTCAAACGCACCTTCACAACCCTCTCACTCAAGTGTCTGGTGCGGTCGCAGCGTTTCTCTTGTTCAATGTCAAACGCACCTTCACAACTGTAGAGAGTGAAAGGACCGTCACGTTTGCTCACGTGCAGTGCGGTGAATGATGGATGCAGTACACGGTATGGTAGCAAACACACATATATTAAATTGGCACTCTTAAATAAACAAAACAAACAACCAACAAACAAAAAAAAGCTCGCGAGCTACAGTCCGAAGCTAACCATGTAAGTCCTAAGCGTGCACGTTCTCAAAAAGCAGTCACATGCATGTGTCAACGCTCACGTCTCCGTGGACGCCGGTAGCGGGAGTCGTCGGTGGGGCGACTTGAGGGACACGGCGGGCAGGCGAGGTTGTGGAGCTCGAACGCTGGTGGCGGCTCTGGCTCTCGGACGCAGCACGGAGTGGCGTCGGCCCAGTGCAGGTAAAAGCCGAAACCCGAAACCCGTAGGTAGCGGCCACACTGGACACCCGGCGAGGTCAGGCAGCAGGATGTTCGCAGGACCGGTCAGGTCCTGCGAACATCCTGCTGCCTACCGATGTTCCTACTGATGTTCGCAGGACCGGTCAGGAGGCTGCCCAGCGCTTCAGCCAGGGTAGGCCTCTTCAGACCTCCGCTCCTCGAACGCCGGCTTCTTCTGCCTTCGTGGCGGCCGACCTGCTCCTCGTGCCTTCCTCCTAATACCACTTCTTTTTTTTTCTTTTTTTTCCACTCCGCCACGAGCACCCTTTTTCCCGCGACCCGCCGCTTATGTCGTCCACCTTCGTCATCGTCGTCTCGTTTCACCGCACTACCCCCACCGAAGAAGGTTGTTTCCCCTCAAACAACTTTGCTATGAGGAGTTCGGATGGCGGAGTAGCACCGGTTTCACTGGCACATAGCAAGACACATGTGAATGTTCATAGTTGTTCGCACTGTTGGCACATTCCTAAACAACACACGCACACTTATACAGAGCGACTATCACATTAGTGCATATACACATACATATCAAATTTATGTTTCTCACACTGCTGACGCTATTCTAAAGGACACACACAGACGCAGCAAGAAATGCGAGCACTGCATATGTATATAAAAGAGTCCGTGTTCTATATGTCCTTAAGAGCTATGTGAATCACATGAGGTAGTTGGTTTATCACTAAGACTAACAACACACTATATGGCTAACAAACTGTAGCGTAGTACTATGATGTTCACATACTTTTCGATGTACTGGGCAAGAGCACACGCACAAATTGGTTCGCAGTCAGTTTCCAAAACTACACCGTTGATACCCAGAAAGGCTTGGAACTTTTGGAAGTCTCAGTCAAGGACGCTGTGGCTCTCCATTCTGTGGGAGTGTGTTTCTCTGAAGAGTTTAACCAGGTTCCTCCGGGAATATATCCTGGACCATATGAAAGGTCTGCTTGCCATAGCGTTGCCTGGCACGTTTCCTTATACGGTAACATTTCTTTCTTCTTTTCCCACCAGTACAATAAACTTGTTGACCTGTGACTTCGCGAGTGTCGACCATGGCAGCATGGTTTGCCGGAGGCAGTGAATCCCTCGCCACGTACTTTTAAGAAGATTGATGTGGGAGGTATCCTCACGTGCTCGTAAGTCAGCAGGATGTTGGCCATGTGGGCGGTCATCTGTACGTTGGTCAGGCTTTAACGTGTCTCTCCTTTCAGGCGACTCTACAGAAGGGCAAACGCCGTCGATATTGCCCAACACAACGTCATATAATGGCCGCCTCATACATATGGCAAGTACGGTGCCCTTGAAGAATGGGCAGTCGATTTCCACTTCCGCTTCCGGAAGGTGTTGAATCGAGCTGTCTAATAAATGAATAGGCCACGTTTTTCCAGTAAACTTCTCGACTGGAACCAGCGCTCTTCTTACGACTACAGTGTCGCAACCAGTATCTCTCAAAACGGTAGCAGGTTGACCGTCGAGATAGCCCTGTGCGGTCGGCATTCGGTCTTGTCGATGGTTCAGTCTAGCAGAACTTATCGCACCTGAAGCATGATATTGAGGACCCGTGCTTTCCATTTCTCAGGGGTCTGTCGGTCATTGCACGAGGGCTTTTCTTGAGGTGATTGCCCACGTTCAGCACGAAAACACGAAGCCCCGTTCCGGTTTTTGTTTTTGGGAAGGCTCTCCGGTTTCTTCCCTTTCCAACCGGTCATTGACTTGCTTCCCGTAGGCCTAAACCAGCAGTCTTATGGCTCGTGTCCTCGCTTATGGCATATGAAGCATTGGGGCTTTCCCTGAGCGCTTGATGGCTCTGTGGCTAATGTCCCACTCTTCGTGTACGCAGATTCCAGTTGAACTTTCGCCAGACTGGTTAAACCTTGAGCTTCAAGGTAGTGATCGCCTGTTTCGGCCAAACTGCTTAAATCTTTGCAGCCTCGCTCCTTCGAAAATATAGCCAGTCTCTCGTCGCATTCAAGCAAGAACTGTTCAGAGACAACCCGGTCTCTCAGGGCGTCATAGGTACTTTCGGTTTTGGCCATTTCTTGCCAATGGTCAATGTACCCTACAAACGGACGTCCTGTTTCGCCATTTACGGGTTTGGCCTCTCGGAACTTGACCCGGTACCCTTCTTCTGTGTACCGGTATCTCTGAAGCAACGCTGCTTTTAGCTTCGCAAAGTCAGTCGCATCTTCAGCGGACATACGACCGACTACAGTCAGAGCCTCCCCCGTCAGGCACAAACTTAGCGACAGGCCCCATCTGTCACGAGGCTATCCTTGGTCAGTAGCCACTCGCTCGAACCTCTCGATATATGCGTGGAGCTCATGGCGTGCTTCATTGAAAGCCGGAATTAGCTTGTGCGGGCTTCGGAATCCTTGCCTGCTCGCATCGCGATCGTTTGGTTCGACGGGGACTACTTGACTAGTTTGTTGCAGTACCTGCATGCGCAGCCGAAGCTCTAGCAACTGGCGTTCCCCGGCTTGCCGCTCTAACTCGCTCTAACTCCCGTTCATGATCTTCCTTCGCCGCCTCACGCCTTAGCGCATACTCTTCGCTCTCTCGTTCGCGCTCTTTCTCTACCCATTGCAGAAGAGCCTTGCCTGAGAGTCCCAACTCTTTACCGAGACCTATAAACTTTTCGACATCCATCATCAACCACCGCACATGAACAAAGTGAGGCTCTCAAAAGGTGTTACGAGAGCTTAGTCCTGTATCGCGGACGCCTGAAATGTAGAGAGTGAAAGGACCGTCACGTTTTCTCACGTCCGGGGCGGTGAATGATGGATGCCGTACATGGTATGGTAGCAAACATATTAAACGAGCACTCTCAAATAAACAAAACAAACAACCAACAAACAATAAAGCTCGCGCGCTACAGTCCTAAGCGAACCATGTAAGTCCTAAGCGTGCAGAGTTCTCAAAAAGCAGTCACATGCATGTGTGAACGCTCACGTCTCCGTGGGTGCTGGTAGCGGGAATCGTCGGTGGGGCGACTTGAGGGACGCGGCGGGCAGGCGAGGTTGTGGAGCTCGAACGCTGGTGGCGGCTCTGGCTCTCGGACACAGCACGGAGTGGCGTTGGCCCAGTGCAGGTAAAGGCCGAAACCCGAAACCCGTAGGTAGGTCAAAAAAACCTCAACGCCTCCTTTCTTCACACTTTTTCCTTTTTGCGATCGCCGCCAACCGCTCCCAATTCATCTTCGCAACGCCCGACGATCTTTCGTGAGAGGGCCGGAAGATGTAAAATCCTGGCAGGCTCGGCAATCATATTGTCACGAGTGTGAGATCTCGGGAGCGCTTGCTCCGATGGATTGAGAGACGCTAGGAGGCTTAAAGCTTTGTCGAAGACAAGCATTCACTTTATGCACGAGAGCACCAAGACATGTAAAACATTGAAAAAGTAACAATTCACACACAACGAAAAAAAAACAAAGTAGACAAGTCGTATGGGCAGATTCTTAAAAACTAACAGCTTCTCCGCATAAGTGCAGTCCTAACGGGAGTCTGTCAACTGTAGGCCTCGCGTTTCCGTCAGCAGGTGGTTGCTCAAACACAAAAGGGACGTTCTTAGGTTGATTTCGGTGCGGTGTGGTTCAGAACCGGTGTTCTCTGTCGCGTCCACGTAGCCATCGTCGACAAATGTTATTAGTGGTGGCCGCCGCTCAAGCAGAGTCCGTCAATCTCCGCCGCCTTGCTTCTCGCGTGACGTGGCAAATCACCCACTGCTTGATAGGCCTAGCCTCGGCCTCTCCTCTGAAGTGAAGCCCGGTCTCCGAAATGACCTGGCCCTCCGCTGTGATCCTAGTGCTGGTCGTCCTCTTCTGCCGGCGAAGGTTGAGCGCTGCGGGTACACCGGGAACTGCTGCAGCTCGGCCGCTGCCACTCCGAAGTCCTCGATCGATCCTAAGCCAGATCGACGGCCCCCCGAAGCCCGGCGCCCTCGTCTCCTTGTCGCCAGTCCGTAGCTGGTAGGACACCCTTCGTCGACCAGTGCTACGCAGAGAATGCCAGCTCAACCTCTTCCATCACCGATCGCTGCTCGGCTGGCGTGCCGCGAGCCCGCTCTCAACCAATTATGAGCATCGAAGAGTCTACGGTGCGTGCTTTTCCGCGCCACTTCGCCGATCTCTCCGTTTTGTCTAGTAGCCTATGTTTTTGGGCCCCTTTTACTCATGACATCGTCACATCGCGCTAGCGCTATTTCACCCACACCTTCTCGACGATGGCCAGCCAAAATGGGTCGAACTTGGCCAACCAGAATGGGTTGAACTTGGCCAGCCAGCACGGGTCGAATTTGGCAAGCCAGCGCGGGTCGGATTTGGCCAGCCAGCATGGGTCGACATTGGGTAGGCGTCATTTGCCGCTGTTGTTGGTTCTTTTGGCGTGCTGTCGACCAAGCCGACATCGGAAAACCCCTGGCGCGACCGTTCGCAGGCATTATAGTGCTCTTAGTGGTCTACCCCGCGGTTTACCCCACTGTTAGGAATGTGAAATTTTTATTTTGGTGTTTTCCCATTTTCGATTATTCGATTAATTATTGCATCACTACATGGGCAAATACATATGAAACCCATCTATCTCCCATTCAGCATATTCATAATCAAGCCATTAGAATAATAACTTGCAGTTCATATTGAAGTAATGCGTCATCATTGCTTGATAACTTCAATATACTTCCTATTGCCACTTTATTTAAGTATCATCTCACCATCACGCTCTTCAAGAGATTGATTCATCTCCTATCATCAAGTGTGTTTTGCCATGACGCTCTACGCAACTTTAACCGAACTCGATTTGCCCCAAATGGAAATTTTTTGCTACCTGCTATTCGTACATATTATGGCCGTCATACTGGGTATTTTCTTCCTTTGATCATAAGCAATTCATTACCATCCCATATCCGTGTGCCACAATCGGTCCTATTAAAAAAATTGTCTTCTTATTTGCTCAATTACTAAACGCATATTTTCATGATTCATTTGTTTTATCAATTTTGTTTAATTATAATTGTCTTATTGTTGTTCCGTTAAATCATTCGTTTCCTTGATATGTTGCTATTCACTGCTCATTATGTTCTTTTTCCTTTGCAATTTCGGACAGGAGGTCCTCCTGCAGCCTAGTGCTTTCGGACCTCCTTCTGTATAATTATCTTGTGTAATATTTTATGTTTGTAATAATATTTGAAATAAACTTGAAAACTTCAAGGGCTTCACAGCCGCTCCATTTCACTATCAGGTGGAGCAACAGTAGTTTGTGGACATGTGCCCCTCATGCATACGTGAAAGCTCTATTAAACACAATAATAGGTGTGGCTAATGGGATCCCTGTATTTTCTATTAATGCGTTCTAAACTAATCAAATAAGACAAGTAGAGAGGTTCCCAGAGAAAAGCACTATTTCATTTATTTGTGGACTCTGCTTTGATAATATCCTACTCTCGTGTTCCACCGTTGTAGTGCAAAAGCTTCGGCAACGGTGTGACCTGCGAGAAAGAATGTGAAAAGTTAGCATAGCTTTAGAGCACATCAGCACAGTAGAGCATATTTTGCAACGTGTGGACAGTTAGTGCGACTTATGAACAAATGCATAAGTTGAAGAAATGTCCGAAAGAACTCATTATCACACGCTACTTTAGAACAAATTGAGCAAAATTGTCCTTTTAACTGCATAATGACTCGTATGTTGAACACCGGGCCTCCATATCTTGGCTTGGTGCCGCTTTAGATGTCCAACGGGAGAAAAAACACGAGTAAAGGTTCCGTCGCACAATAATTTCAAAACGGCATATTAGCTGAAATAGGTACGTTTTATATGTTTATAAATTTTATATTTTTAGCCTACACCGGAAACAAAAAGACGCAGACGTGGTCATTACGCAAAAAATGTCATTAAATTATAGGTACAAGGTGCGTATGAACACGTATTAGTGGAGGGATATCTTTTCAAGGCTATTTTAAAAATCCCATGGCATGCCCAACTGTCGCACGTGTTCTTCGTAAACACAAGATCGAAAAGGCAGACCATCAAATTGATCATTGACAGCTAGAACTGAACTAGCACTCCTATCGCCCCTCAAAAAATATAATAGGAGTAGGTGTCTCCAGGTACATTTGACTTGGATTTCATAGCAGCAGAGAGCCATACATAGCTCTGCGCAAAACCAACAACATAGACCAACATTCTGTAAGCTGCTAGAAATGCAGTGCCACATAGCACCAAGCTACAAGGAAATTATATGGATTTCCTTACAGCTAGAACGGTTTGATGCTCACGAGTGCTACCCCACCTTGCGTGTTTCCGCGAACTCATTTGTCATAAATATTTTTCTTCGCAACTCATGACCTAGCTTATAAAGACAAAGCAGTGTTTTGCTACTTTTACTGAATCCTACACCAAGGACCGCGTCTTCGGCATCAGGTTTCTTTTAAAAATACGCATATAAGAAAGATTACAAGAACTCGAAGTCACCACACAATGACTGCTTGATACAAGCAGAGGATTATCTATATGTAGTGAAAATGCTAATTCAAATATAAATAGCCTACACACCTCAACAAAGAATGTATAAAGGTGGAACCGGTGCTCTGATATCGCAACAAAAAGTGTCATGTCCCGTTTTGAAAAAATGGCCAGAAACTTGCCGAATTGTGGCTCTCGCTCTGCACCTTCAGCTTTGAAATCAGCAACGCGAATTCGGCGAGGACACTGTACGTAGCCTCACCAAAAGGCACATTTTTGTGCTTGCATACAACTGCTGTCACAGTTGGGATGAGCATTGTCTTAGGAGGAACACTGGCCAAGGAATCGCGCAATAAACTTGAAGGATCGATACACGCGGTACATGCGCCGACATGCGCAGACAAACTGGGTAAGGCCATTGAAATTCGTTCGTGCACCTTGCATGTTGGTCGGATGCTCGTTTCTGCAGCCGCAACGAGAGAGAGCGGAAAGGAAGTCACCCGAAAGCAGCGCGATAGCCCCTCCGAAGGAAGCTACCCAGGCAAAAAAACAGTCCGAGCACTCTTGACTGGCCTTTAGGATTCTTGCATGCCACATAGGAATTTTAATTGCGGCAGTTAGCTACAGTTAGGACTGCTGACTGCTGCTCTCCGTTACAAATAGGATTCTTGGCAAATGAGTTCTGCGGAAACCCGCAAGGTGGAGTAACGTTTTATGAAAGGGAAAATTAGCATCCACCCGTTTGTAGCACAAGGCTACAAGGAAATCCATACGGATTTCTCAGAAATGAAAGCTTCCTAGTTGCCGAAAAATTCGTCCTGGTCCACCCGTTTGTAGCCTTGTGCTACAAACGGGTGGATGCTAATTTTCCCTTTCATAAATAGGATTCTTGACTGACGCCTGCCCTCACAATTAGGATCCTTGACTGTGGTCTGCCTACACGGTTAGGGTTCTTGATTGCGGCCTGCACTTACAATTAGGATTCTTGACTGCGGTCTGCCAATACGGTTAAGATTCTTGTTTGCGGCCTGCCTTCACAATTAGGATACCACGTGGTCTGCCCATACGGTCAGGATCTTGAATGCCGGAGTTAGGACTAATCAGACAGCGATGGGAAAAGCCACGCAAACATGCATGGCTCTTCTTAATGTGCGTGTTGCAAACCAACTATATCTCAGTGAAATTTATCTTTGTCATACCGAACTTGCGGCGACGCGCTGGACAGCGTGCTTGTGTGCCGTCGTCCGCAGGTTCCATACGGAGCAAAAGTGGCGATAGAGAAGGGTATCCCGATCGTGTTCACACGTACGTATTTGCGTCGTCCTGTTACCGAAGAGCCGAAACGTGATTTTAAAGAATCGTCCTGCGATTTTTGCTGCGCATCAGCTCGTATATAACATTATCAAGTTGAATGCGAGTTTTCTTGCGATGCTTGGTGTGTGCCGAATTGAGCCCACTCCAGTGACCGATCGCTTGGCTGCGGGAGCAGTTGATCGTGTTCGTGACTCCCGGCGGCAGATAACCTTTGAAGTATCACATCTCGGCTACAGATAGTTGAGAAATGAGTCATCTGAATGATCTGAAGATCGAGCAATCACTCGAGTGACATGTACACGTAGGTATAGTCGCTCTCATCGCCGCCGTTCTCAATTCTGCCGGGTGCAGTCGGTCCTAGAGCGTCACATTTCGACCGAGTGATATCTGCGGCAGTGTACAGCGGCGTATATGTTAACAAAATTATACACCGCTATGTGCACCAACCACCACCGTGGACACCAGCACAACAATAGAGAGATGCAATGTAGTCGACGTAATATAAACATTATACTATTTGCGTGGACGTAGTGGCTGCAGCTCGATACCACACCACATTGGTGGGATTGGGGCCCGTTCAAACCGCGGCATTATTTCTTTTCTTCAGGTTTCTTTTTTTTTCTACTTTAACTTCGCTGCTAGGAAGGAACCGTATGATGCTCTTTTCAAAAAGAACCGCATTCGTACTCACCACAGCAAAGCGCCGAAGGCGCAGGGCGGGGCGAAACAACGCTGGCAAAACAGTCGCACTAAAATGCTCATCGCGAACATGACGAGCAAGCAACCTTAACATCTGTTTGTCGTTACGTCTGGACATTTACTTTCGAGTTACCGTAGCTCTGTTGCCTACGCTGACTGTAGCATATGCCGTACGTAACGTAAACAAATTTCTTGCTGGCTCGAACGTGTCTGTTTGCCAGCGTACGATATTGTAGTATTGGGGAAAACACTTCATCTAACAGTACAAACGCACCTTGCTAAACACGCAAACTGTGCCCATGGAGAGCAAAACCTGCCTTGTGCTCCGCGATCTGCACAGTAGGGATAGCATTTTCAACAATTCTATGGGGCAATTATCTCTTATACTTGATGCACTGGCATGCGCCGTATGTAACACGTGTCGTATCTATTGCAGCAGTTCGTCGCGCATGAGCGTGCTGTGTGGCTCTAGTAATGCATCACCAAGTCAGTGAATATATTGTGCAGAGGGCATTTGCTGCCAGCGCTCAGCGAACGTGGGTATATGTGTCGATGTAAACAACGCAGATATATGAGAACTCCGCGGAGAAAATATATAGCCTAAATGATCCGACATTCACATGAAGATGCATGCGGACAACGGATCAATGTCACGTCCGTATTGCTCAGTACGTCTTATCTCCTACATTAATGCCGCACAGATAACAGCTCTTTTAAGCACGAGAAATGATGCAACTGAGGCCGCATTGTTCGTGCAGAACTCGGTATCAGGTGCCGCAATGTTCGGGTGATTTTAGACAAATTAAGCCAATATCTGCCGATAATCTTTCGTTGATTCATGCACAGCGGTTGTACGTTATTGTTCCTCTTACAGCATCATATGAAAAAGCACCCAAGCGTGCGCGTATCAAGGATCACGCACGTTCCTCTCCGTTAAGTTGTTTACGTGCTTTGGCAATTGTGCGAAACACGATAATTCCAGAGCAAGCATGAGTAAAACGTACATGCCGAATATTTACAAAACGAAGGAGAAACAAACGAGAGAAAAAAAAATAAAGAAAGAACGTCAGGTGCGTAGTTCATGTGCCTATACAACGTATTTATTCGCAGTTTATCCGCTTATTAGCCCTTTCAGGCACAACGTCCACGTATGAGGACGCAACTTGTTTTTGCCAGTTTTTTGGACTAGTCAGAAAGAAAGGGCAAGATACACTGCGCATAGCATCAGTTGAACCTTCAGCATAGTCAACGTGTCTTGACTTAACCTCAATATGCTAAGTATGACCATAACCTATCACTCTGGTGAAGGCACTACGATGTTCGACGGGTTGTTCGACGTGCCGCATTCCAGGACCAACGTCATAAGTATTATTTTTCTCCGCATGAAATGAACGCAACCAAAAACAAATTGCGCACGCGTTTTAAGCCAACAATTTCCTTATCCTTATATAAAAATGGAACGTGACTGACTGCTGAGTAATTAAATAATCAATTATTCTCTAATTAGGATTAATTAGCAAAACTCGCAAAATACAGTATATTACTTTATTTTCTTTCTTGGAATGTAATATTGAGTGCCTTAGAATTACGTTGTGCGAATTTGAGACATTTGCAGACAGTGCATCATAATTCGTGCCTGAAGGGGTTAGACGCACATAACCGCTCAAACTGGCTCTGCTTTAAAGCCTGCGAACGAGAACGTTTGTGAACGCCTGCGAACGAAAACGAAAAGCCTGCGAACGTTTGTGAGAAAAACGAAGGCTACTATAAGCAAGAAACTGTATTTGAAACCGTTCAACGATGAGAAGCGTGATGGCAAAGCGAGGCCGCAACACACAGATGTGGCTGCAATCTCTGAGGCAATAACAAACAGTATGCTTTTTTCCCGTACATGGCGTCATTATCACGCAAGTAAGCAATAAACAGTGTGTCATAATAAGTGTAGGAACACTGTAATCCGCTAAAGAGAGAAAGTGATTTTCAAAAACTATTTGTGGCTTCGTTGAACTATAAATATAGCCTCCGTGATGACAAGCTGAACCGCTAGGTGGTGGACCACTCGTCGTGCATTTTACGAGGGAAAGTCGGGGCAATGCCTCCTTTAAACAATGCCTGCGACGTGAGCCGAAAAGCTCGTACCTTGCCCTCTCCTGTTCTCTCCCCCTCCGCTCCCGCTTGCGAGCGCTACCTCGCGGTGGCCGCTCCAAACAGTAGTGCCTCCGAGATACGGTTGCATCCGAGGCGCCGCTTGTAGAGCCAGCGCCTCCGAGGCGCTGGTCCGCGACGGAGCCGTCCCGTGCCACCGGCCGTGCTGGCGTCACTTCCGGCCAAACCGGAAATAGTCTCGCTTGCGAGCGCTCTCTCGCGCCGACTGTGCTGAACTACGAGGGACCAGCGTTTCAATGGGAAAACGAGCGACATCGCAGGCATCTAGTAAAGGAGGCATTGGTAGGGGCACGGCCGCTGGATAAAAACGCACGTGGTGCGGCCTGCGACGTCGCCCGAAACTGGTGTGACGAGCCTAGTTCTCCGCGCCGCCGCAGCGGCGCCACTGCTACGGGACAAGTGCACGCGGGAGGAGCCGCTGGTTCTGCATGTTTCGCGCAGCGGCGCGCAGTTTGCATTTTATTCACGCAAGAATGTGCATTGCTTTGCCGAAATAAGATCTCTAAGCTGCCTGCAAGAACATAAATACTATACTATACCCAGGAGGTCGGTACGGGCATTGGGCCGCTAATGGACTCGCACGAGCCCGAACCGCGCACTATTGCCGCAGGTTTCGACACGCGACCACCGCTCAATATAACTGGCAAGTTCCTTATCGCTTGCTTGAATACTTGCTTCACTTGATGCGCTTGTTTGCTCATGAAAGAACCTGTTATTAATATTATTATTCAAAATTCCTTACAGGCCCATTGAAGGACATTGAGTAAGGGGGCATCCGTATATACAAAAAAGAAAAATACACGAAAATTAAACATATATAAAGAATAAAGGGAAAAATATAAGAGAAAGAAACAAGACAAATATTAAAGCAGTAGAACGTTATACAATGATAAAGCGCAACGAAATTAGGTTATATAGAATGTTTCACGGTTAGCAATGGATACAATGTTATCAGGAAGACCGTTCCAATGTGCTGTGGCTCTAGGCAGTGGTGATGAGTTAAATGCCTGTGTGCGACCATGAATTCTCATGAAGCTAAGCGCATTGTGAATGCGTCGAGATGTGCGCAAAGGAGTACGAAGCGGCAAACCTTGAAATTTGTTACTATAATTCTACTTGTGAAATAAACACAATATAGAAATGGCGCGGCATTCTTCCATAGTGGCAGAAATGCAAGATCTTCGTTTTATTATACGTTCTTACAAATGCGTTCATACGACTTACTGGATTGGCCAAATAATGTTCTTGTATAGTGTTTTAGTTCCAGCTCTTTATAAATATGAGCCAGATATCTAGAACTAAATGAACATTCAGCGCTTTGTAGACGCGTGTTTGCATTTCTATGTAAGGAAGGAACTAGTTCGGATTGGCTGACAGAAAAAAAAAAGGTCGAGGAAGGCGGTGTCAGGCTGATTTCTTTATTTAGAAGTTACAACATGTACATCCACGGAAAGGCGACTCGTTGCATCAAACTCGCAGCACCCTCTGTAACAGAGGCCTGTAAGCTAGTTTGAACCGCTGAACAGTTGCGTTCAGGTCTCCGGCCCTGTTTGCCGCAACAGTTTGCTCAGAAACACCTCACAGAGGTATCCTCGGTGTGGCTTTGTTCACCCCTGTCACACGTCAGCTCACGACATATCACACAATTTGGTAGAAGTGTGGATGCCAAGCGCACGAACGGCCGTCGGAACAGCCATTGGAAGCAATATCTTGAGCATCGTGGACTTCTTATAGTCACCGTCAGGGAAGCGACGTGAGTACACCAGCGACCTGTCATTTGGCTCGCACACGCTTCCTTTTCCAGTTATTCCTTGTCGAGAAATGTTTTTAGTCATACTTTACGGCGATCTACGTCGCACGGAAACTCGTGGAACCGGATCTGAGGGTCCTTCCTTGTGTTTGTTCCACACAGCGGTGCGCAACAGTTGCGCGGTATAATTCCGTGCACAACCAAAATTATCAGAGGCAATGTCACAATACGAGAAGCACCTCGACACGTTGCAGTCACAGGGCGTGCGAGCGAGGTGCAGAAATTTGTCGACACACACAGAAAACTCGTCCCGTACTGGTTCGCGGGGCGGCCCGCGCGGCGAGAGCCGGGAGAGTTGTCCCGTAGCAGTGGCGCACCCTCCGAAAAAGCGGCGAAAACTGTCAACTTTCGCTTCACAGCTCCGCTTTTGTTCACCGCGCGACGTAGCAGGCCGCACCTCGTGCGTTGCTAATCGAGCGGCCGTGGTCGGGGTCACGGAGCAAGAGTAGACGTGGTCGCGGTGTTGTTTCTACCGCTTCATCACTGGCGATTAGTTCTTGTAAATGCTGTTAATGTGGCATAACCATATCATAATGCGTCCTCACCGGTGGAGCAAGAACACTTTGAACCAAAATTGACGTGTCGTACGGGAAGAAAAGAAGCGCTGCATGGTCACCCAGCGCCGCATGTGCATAGCTCGACTCTCGGTGCATTCTCTGTTGTGCCATACCATGTTTCAGCGTCGGTGGTACGGAATGTGTGGTTTTAATCAACGGGACTCTGTGCGGCGTCGAGGTTCTCATTTGTTCAAGTCATCGTGCACCGGCGGATTCTCCCGAAAGCTCTCGCTCGACGGACGTCGTGCTATAGGTGCTCAACGCGCGCTCCTTGGTAACTTTTCTTCATAAGGTAAGTTCACTGTCACTTTATTTGTGTCGCTTTCATGGCATTGCGAGCTGTGTGCACTGTTCCAAAAGGCTAGTGGGCATTCACGGTGGCAAAAATGATGCGAGAACATTTATTTAAAAAGTGCGTTGAAACTTTGTACTCCTATGTTTACAACGTTGAAGTACCGTTGCGGCTAAGACTATGCGCAGCTGAGAGCGAGCGCGCCCGTTGCCCTATATGCAAATTTCAATTCGTAAAATAGCCCATGTAGTTTGTGCACTATACAAACCGCGGTGAAGATTTGCGCTCTCGTGCAGTACAGGTCACAGTGCGGAAGCTAACCATCATCTGTTGTCAAGGCGACAGGGTGAGCGCTAAACGTGTTGCCTTGTGCTCTTGTTTATCCCTGCCTGCTCTGTCTTCGCTCGCCCTGAACAGCGCTACACGCTCACTAATCATGACATACCAACTTACCCAAACTGCAACGCTTTTGATCTAACCATCAACCTCAAAGCCCGGTCACAGATTAGCACAGCTGGGACAGCCGCAATTGAATTTGTACGCCACTGTCGATTTGCACGAATTTGGACAGGGCTCGATTACAATCGAAAGCACACTTGTGATGTTGGTGTAACTTGTTGCTTAGGTGCATATGTGCATTCATTAGCATCACTATTATGCTAGCGCTCACTGTCTGCCTCGAACAGGTAATGTAACATTAAACAGCCTGAGGTCCAGAGCACAAACACATGAGCTTGTACAGTGTATGTGATATTCACTTTCTTACCTGGGCGCGCTTGCTCATTCTTGCCCAAAAAAATGCATTTTTCTCTGCTATCTCTCCCTCTCTCGCTCTTTGTGGCCATAGGAAGTGTATGTAATCGTTGTAAACTGTCTTACAAAATGCTTCAGACGTGTTGCTAAACCTAATGTCTAATACATGTTTACCTGAAAATAAACTTACTGAGGCATGCCAAATTGGTATATAGCTAATTTGTCATTTTCTTGTCCCGAAAGGCTAGTTGCTGTTGTTCTGCTGGAGCTGAAATGTCTGCCCCAGGTTCCTGTCTCAAGAAAAGGCCACGTTATTGCTGTAAAAGTGGGAACGATTTGTTTCTTTCAACATTGTTCATTGACTTAAGACACAATTTAAAACAGGGCTGCTGCGAATGATCAGCATCGGCTGGGTCTTCACTTTCACCATTTTCGTTCTTTCTGCTGGTCAGTCTGACATGCTTTCTGTGTGTTCTCAGCTTGTGCATTTAAATATGCTGTCAAGGAATTACTGATAGTTTAGAGTATGATTTTGTTTTGTGCTCTATTACTTATTTATGACTGTTCGAATTCACTGAGCATTATGTTATCAGATGTGTGACAGCACTGTCTCAGAAACATAGTTCTACTGCTTTGGCGCGTTAAAGAATCGCAGGAGATCTGCAACAGCTGCTGTGGGCAGTGCATGTGTACTCGCACTGCTCTCTGCTGTAATAAATAATACAAGGTCTTTCACGTCATTGTCTGAAGCTATGTTGTGAATTGAGATGCTTATTCTCTGTGTGGTTCATTTTAACTCGCATGAACAGGAAACCAGCTGCATTGTCAAATCAGAAGCCAAGGCTGCAAATACATGTCTGAGGAAAAAACATAGACTCATTTGCTAAAGTTTATCCTTGTCCATGCAGTCTTGGAGACAAGGTTTGCTGAGCCATAACAGGGACATGGACCTAAAGGAGCTCTGACTGCAGACTGCTGATGTTCATTCCAGTCTCAGCATCACTCGCCGAGCCTTAGTCAGCACTGTTTTCCAAGGCGCACTCATTGCAGTTCGGGCCAACCAGTGGCACCAGCAGTGGGACTTGTTTCCTTGACTTTAAGGTAGCGTATTAAATTCTTTCTCAACTGAGTTTCCCCATAAGGTCGTCACTTTGTACATTACATATCAGTTTTCACCAGCTTACAGCACAAAAGGGATGAGGGCAAAGACAAAAGAAGGTGACAACACAGCACTTGCATTGTCACCTTCTTTCATCTTCATCCTCGTCCCTTTTGCGCTGTAAGCTGGTCAGAAATGAACTATCACCAGCTAGCCCAGATTTCCCGTCATGTGCATATTATCAGCTTTCGCTGATCCGGTCCTCATCCGGCCAATGAAATTGGTTTGTTCTATCAATTGGTCAAGTTAATTGACAGGCAAACACAGCCCTAAAATGCCAAGCTTGAATATGTTTGCATTGTGTGGGATCCCTTTACTAAAAACTCATTATTAACAAGTTGCGGAAAAGACAGAGAAAAGTGTGTTTGTTTTATTTATACTAAATTCAAAAGTTCGGGCTTATTGTCACAGTTGATGGTGTGAAGATTTCCACAGGGGGGGGGGGGTAGTGACGTGTGCACAAGATCAGAGGAGCGCATAGGACACAAGCCTCTAGCTTTTGTTCTGTGCTTCCATCTTTTCTGCTCGCATCGTTGCCTTATATTCACACCGTGAATATGTACCAACTGGCCCAGCAATCCACACAGCTCAACTAGTCACAGTTGACGTTGGCAAACGGTGTCTTCTCACCTTAAGTGAGAACATGGAAATACTGTTTAGGTACGTTACATAATGTACTTAAATGCAAATTTGCACTTGACCCTTCACTATATGCAGGCCTTCTTTCCGCAAAGCGTACACACTGCGATGTTCCTTATACACTGACACCTATCTATGCTGGAACAAACACCTGTAAGTTCTCGCTCATTCCATGGACTATTTCGTAACTGTATCTTCTCTTCATGCCATACATGCAACTGTTTTGTTTAACGTGTACGTGTTCTAGTATGTGCTTTTTGTTGTAAGTTACAGTCCTTGGAATAGAGGTGTATCTGCATGCATATTTTATTTATATACCCCAATATTGTAGTTCATGGTGTTTCTTTATAGGTTTCTTCGCATCTTCCTTTCTTTTCTTTGTAATCAAGTTAGCCAACCATGCGTGCAAATGGTGTATCTTACACCCATTTGTCTCTGTCAGTGTTCCATGAAGTGCAAAAAACGCCAGGACAGACGAGTAGACAGGACGAGGTGCTACTAACAAAGTTATTGCAACGAAGTCACATCTAATATAGGTAAAGGATCGTGGGAACAAAGAAAGTGTGAAGAAAATGGAAAAAATACATCAATCTCAAACCACAATGGTTCTTGAGCAATTAGCGGACAGATGCGCCATTTCTCTGTCAACCTCAAGGAAGGACAACTAGCGCACGTGAGCTTTTGAGTTCCTATTTAGTAGGCCTCGGTGATTTCCCTTGTTAGCCGGCAAGGATTGTTATGAATTGTGGAGCATTTGCGAGAGTCCGGGTAGCAATGACATTCTTGGCAGTGCCCATCAAGGTGGCCATTGTCAGCTTTCTTCATATTGTTGTGATGCTCACACATTCCGATATTGATACACCTTCACGTCTGTGCTATATACTATCTGCTGCAAGATGTCGAGCAGACCGCACCTTCTGTACTCCATTCCACGATGATTCACCAACTCGCCCAAGCTCATACATTAGTGGATTTCTTGCTCAGTGTGTCTTCTATTGGTGTCACGCAGGCGTTTCGAAGGCTTTTGAACAGATAGTTCATCGGCTCAAGGTCAAGTTTCAGCTGCTATTTCGAAGGCTGTTGAGCAACTAAAGCGGAAAGTGCGTAAACTTGTCCTCTCGTTCACAGTGTACTTCTCATCAAGATAGAAAGAGAAAAACCAAAATGCTCCGAAAACAGTACATATGAGTGTTACTGATTATTTAATAAGGTGCTTTTGGCACTTGGTATGTGCGAGTTGGACGTACTCTCGATCACAGCAATGTAATGTACTTGTGCTTGCACTATCTCGTCCGCAATTCCATTTTTTTTCTTTATGTACTGTCCTTTTTCATTCCAGCACATTTATATATAGGCTTGCATTTCTCTTTTTTATCAATGTGGCTCTTTGGCTTAGTTCGTCCATAGCAATAAATGATCTAATACCGCGAGCAGGCAAGGACCAGAAAGACAGGATGAGCGTTGACTTTCAGCTGAATGCTTATGGCCAGAAACATTATTTGTAGACCCGTGTTACGAAGTGCCCAGTATCACGTATAGAAACCTGCAGCATCCAAACATAACTCAGATGAAGTCATCTGCCGTAGAAGGGCAGCTGACGCAGCTGTTGCCAGCCTCCGCTACCAGGGCAGCTTCAGCAATTTGATACACGTATGTGAGAAATTGTTGAAGCCGCCCTGATAGCGAAGGCTGGAAATAGCTGGGTCAGCAGCCCTTCCGTGGTGCTGACTTCATTTGAGTTATCATTTTTGGATGCTGCAGGTTTTTATGCATGATAACTGGGCACTTCATAACACAGGTCTACAAATACTGTTGTTTCTGGCAATAAACAATCAGCTGAAAGTTGGTGCTCATCCTGTTATGGGGGGGGGGGGGGGGGGGCCTTGCTCGTCCTTGTCTGCTCACGCTTTTACACCTTTTATTGCTCTTTGTATTGTCGTCTGGTGAAGAACTCACTCGGTACAAGCCAATCGCGACATGTTTATTAAGTGGGATGGCCCTGACAATCGAGCAGTGATCTGCTAGCATCCATAGTGTTGCTAGCAGATGTATTGAGGAATGCATGCTTGAAAGACTTCTCACCAATCAATGGCATGGTCTACTCAAACCACCTTGTTTGACCAGTGCTCAGCCTGTCTCTGCATGCTTTGTTTGGTCACCGAATGGTTTACGTGCAGGCCTTCCTCGACAGCAATGGTTTCCACTTTCACTGCTTCAGTATCGGCACCAACTGCATGTATCGTGCCCATGTAGGATATCGCACCAGCCTTGTCATCTTGAGCTTATATCTATGGCTCGCTTTTGATGGCAGAACAAGCATTCCAAAGCATTTTGAACATAGCAAACATGTACGCACAGACCACGGACGCCCAACACTAGCTGAACATCGCAGTAGCACCGAGCGGCGAAAATGCGGCTACAGTCTCGCTACTTAACAACTAATACTCCTGTCACATGGGACAACTTAAGTGCACTTTGAGAGAGTGCACTTTGCCGGTAGTGTCATTCGCACGCTGTGACACGGGAACGTTTAGTGACACTAGCTGCAAAGCGCACTTGCAGGCGAGTGCTCTTGCCGAACTCACTTCGCCGGCTTCGCGACGACGGAGCATGTAGCCTCGGTAGCAGTGGCCTGCAAACAAATATGCTAATGCATAACGCGGCGCCAGTATCGTTTTTAAAACATTGTTTTCGTTATTAGAGATGTTGCTATGTATTAAAACAAATAATATTTCAACAAAAAACCTCGCTATTCTCACCCTTGGGCAGTTTGCGGCAACGTCTGCTAGGGGAATGCACATTTCCAAAGCACACTTCTCTTTCTCGTGTAGCAGCCGCGTAAGTGTAAGTGCTCTCTATGAGCGTGAGTGCCCTCGCTCAAAGTGCACTAAGTTGCGTAGTGTGACAGGGGTATTAAAAACTAAACATACTATGTGCATGACAATGTATGAACAGTTTATATTAGTGTTTGCACAGAAGCAACAGAAGTATTTGTGCTAACTGGATTTAGTATTTAACTTTCCGTGGCATGAAAAAAAAACATCCTCGCTGCCACTCAGTCCTTGCATGAAATGCCTGAACCACTCAACGGCCATTCAAAACTGCCTTGCAGCAGCACCAGGACTACATGAGTATGTAGAGTTCTGGGATTTTCGAAGCTTGTTGACTCAAAAGGCCTTCCAGCACGCCCATGTGGCACAGGTATTAAAGTGGGGTTCAGCTCTATTTGAAATCATGTAAGTGCAGTAGCGGCTGCGGCCTACACGCTTGCTTAAATCAAAAATATGATAGCGACATTTGCTTAAAGCTCTTATACTTTTGTTGCTGGAAATCAACTTTCATGTGCATTGAACGCACTGCAAAAATTATACCAAAACAAACACTCGTAAGTCGGAGGTTTTCAGTCTGTAATGTACTTGTTGTTTCTTTGAATTTTGAATGAGGGCTCTGGTGTTCAGTATTCGAATTCTTGGCCACTATTCAGCACTATTTGATTTGGCATACGCACAATTGGGCCATTTAGTCATTATCCGATGCCCTTTTGGGGGTGTGTGTAAGCAGCTTGTGGTGCATCTTGCATTGCATACCCTCCCATGTGGCAGACCCCGTGCTTTTGAACAATAACAAATGGAAGCAATGGGCAAGCACAGACGGTCCCAAGCTGCAGGATTCAAACTTCAAATGACAAAATATGCTAAGGATTGCGTTAAATTGGAGGCCAGGTGCAAGTTTGATGTTGAGAATGAGCGTGCTTCGGGGGGGGGGGGGGTGCTGCTGGTGGATGCAAATGCACAGCCTTGCCAGGACCACTTGAACCCAGAAGGCTTTTCGTAAGAGTGTGCATTTAGAAATTTGAAGGGGACCTTGTCGAACCGATTCGCCTTACCAGGAGCAATAGCTTCACAATGTCTATGGAAATTGTGCACATGAAAGCACTTGCTATCACTCGGCACATGAACATTCAGCTTGCTGAGTTGAAAGCTAGTCAAGGGTGGCTTCTGCACTGATATGATCTTTTACATTAAAATTCTAAAATTATGACTGTAGAAGGCACATAGTAAGAAGTCATGCTTCACTTGCAGTGAGTAGTGTGTGTGCGTGGCCCCGCCACGGTGGTGTAGTGGCTACGGTACTCGGCTGCTGATCCGAGGATCGGGGGATCGAATCCTGGCCGCGGCGGCTGCATTTCGATGGAGGCTAAATGTTGAGGCCCGTGTGCTGTGCGATGTCAGTGCACGTTAAAGAACCCCTGGTGGTCGAAATTTCCGGAGCCCTCCACTACGGTGTCTCTCATAATCAGTGCTGGTTTTGGGACATTAAACCCCACATAACAACAGTGTGTGCGTGAGCAGTCCCACTTAAAGCGCTACAGTTGAACCCATTTATAATGGCCCGAGATATAACACTATATCGTTAGGATGCAAACATTTGAAATATATCTGGCTGATTGGGATGGAACATATTCAGGAATAAAAACAGCAACCAAAATTAAAGCTGGGGAGATCAGACTTTTCCAAGCCATTCCAGCCCCTTGCTCAGGAATGACTGGGGCCAGCTTCAAGCTGCGTTATATCATCCTTGCCACAGCCACCACACTTGCAGTGATTCGTCATGGAGTGCATACTGTATACACCTTGGGGAGAGTTCCCAGAGAACGGTTCAAGTTGTGTGCCATGATTGAAGCAATAGTCTTTTTCGCCGTTGCGGCTCGCTTTTGACTATTGTCGTTCCCTCGAAATCAGTTTCGTGGTCGAATGCCTGACAATGCTTGGTGACCGCACTTCATTCTCTGCCTTGCCTCCTGATGTTATTCCTGTGTTGCCTAATTCATACTGGTAGGTGTTTCGTCTCACCAATGTACGAGGATGGGCACTCAGCGCATGGAATTTTGTACTCAACACCTCGGCTCTTCTCCCTTTGCTGGCTGGTTTTCAGGGGGGCGTGAGGTAGTGGCCTATTGTGCACGAAGGCACATGTGCAAGTGCACCCCTTCCTTGAAAATCTGGGCCAATGCCTCTCTGGCTCCTTGCACCTATGGTACTGGTATGCCTTCTGCTCTTTTTCTCCCTGCCACCAGGCTAACATCTCCGGATTCATCAATAAAATGTTCTCCCTCTCTCTCCCTGCGACAGGCGACGGACTGAATGAGGGTTTTCGGTAGCCGGCTTTCATAGGTCCCCAACCATGTGGTCCTCTTCAGGCTGCTGTTCTAAGTCTGGTCTGCTGTGTGTATGCTATGGGCTCTTTGAAGTAAAGTGTTCGCAACAGGTTCCTTGTTGCTGACGGGGTGGGAGGAATCATAATGGAGGTGTAGTGAAGAAGCCGGATCGCCAATGCTGCACTAGTGGGGCGTGAGCTGAACGTGATTTGCTGCTGTAGTTAGTTAAGCCTAGACGCCATCGTGTCTGCCAGTCGGTGCCGACCTCATCATCCACAACTGCGGTTCGGTTGAACTTCCTTATCACAATTGGTGGAGGTGCGGGTTTTGTGGTGCAGGGTTTGCGGTGCATTTGTTTGCGGGACCGCAAACAAACGGGCTGACCGAGCGCTTTAACAGAACTCTTGGCGACATGATTTCGATGTATGTCGCCTCCAACCACATCGACTGGGACATCATTCTCCCATATGTAACGTACGCCTACAATACGGCACCTCAAACGACTACCGGCTTTTCCCCTTTCTTCTTGCTTTATGGCCGAGAACCGTCATCGCCGATCGACACTATCCTGCCTTACCATCCCGACTCATCCGAGGCCACCCCGGTTTCCGAAGCCTCCCGATATGCAGAAGAATGTCGCAAAAAAAAAAAAAACTAGCTCGCTCCCACACCACCCAACAACAAGCACTGCAGAAGTTTCGCCGTGACGATGGCCTGCCAGACCGGCAGTTCCCGCCTGGCGCTCTCGTTTGGCTGTGGGTCCTCTCCACTTCTACGCCAGGTGTCACCCCGAAGTTTGCGTCGAAGTATCACGGCCCTTACAGGGTCCTGCGGCAAACTTCTCCCGTCAACTACCTCGTCGAACCAGCCACACCCACCACGGACATGCGCCGTCGCGGCCGCAAGACTGTGCACATAGATCGCCTCAAGCAATACCATGAACCGCTAGTTTTCACTGCGCCTTAGCCCACCGGAGTGGCTCCGTCTCCAGGGAGGGGGAAAGATGTAGTGAAGAAGCCAGATCGCTAATGCTGCACTAGTGGGGCGTGAGCTGAACGTGATTTGCTGCTCTAGTTAGTTAAGCCTAGACGCCATCGTGTCTGCCAGTCGGTGCCGACCTCGTCATCCACAACTGCGGTTCGGTTGAACTTACTTATCACAGAGGTAATGACCATTGTGTCTTGTCCTCCTGTAAAGAGTTTCAGGTGCTTGCATTTTCTCACCGCTTGGACATCGAGAAAGGAATGGTGCAGTCTCGTTCACACTCAACCGTGTACTGTATGGCGGGGCAAGCAGAACTGAAATGTTGTGTCAAGTTGGCGATTTCAGAGGTCTCCATTACACAAAAGAATCATCCATGTAGCAGAGAGAAAGTTCAGCTTAATGAAAAGAAAATGCATGGACGATTGCTTTTATTATTTATTTATTTATTTATACAGTACTGCTAGCCTCTAGCTGAGGCTGTAAGCAGGAGTGGGAGTAACAGGTACAAAATAAAGTGAACAAATCAAGATACAACAATCGTGTCACTAGAACAAGAAAAACAGAAAGAAAGTACGCTCCAGACGAACAAAATACAAACCGTAATCGCAGCCTTTCAAGCACTGGTATGCGCAAACTGATTGCAGAAAGATATGAGAGTACTTCTGTTATGAGAGTACTTCTGTTGTATAGTGAAGCCTAAAGCCGCGGTGCAACCAGACGACACAGAGGGAGAGACAAGGACACACGAGTGCGGACTAACAACTGGCTTTATTTGGAAAAATGACGTGGTTTTTTATGAGTGCCTCAAAGAAGCATGAGAAATGGAGGGGGACAAAAGAATAAAAGGGGGGAGGGGGGGAAGGAGACATGTCAACAACGCAGGCGCTCTAAATCTGAGCAAACTACATGACAAGTACGCCCATTTGGTTGCGCATGTGATCAAGTGTCCTGGTTATGTGGCGCGGTTAAAGGAGACGACGATCCTAGGCAAGAGCAGTGACAAAATTGCACGTCTAAGTCTGGAAGCCTACCATATTAGAAAACTTGGCAGCAAGTGCATAAGCACCCCGTCTATCGCTCTGACGCGGAATTTAATCTTATCGATGCGGCTATCGGGGGGGTTTACATTGCTAAGCAATATATTGGATTGGTTTCTTGCGCTTTCCTGGTTGTTTTTACGCCTGCGTTGTTGACATGTCTCCTTCCCCCCTCCCCCTTTTATTCTTTTGTCCCCCTCCATTTCCCATGCTTCTTTGAGGCACTTATAAAAAACCACATCATTTTTCCAAATAACGCCAGTTGTTAGTCCGCGCTCGTGCGTCCTTGTCTCTCCCTCTGTGTCGTCTGGTTGCGCCGTGGCTTTAGGTTTCAAGAATGTACCAACTCACCCAACAAGAGGTTTTGATGTATAGTGAAGACATCTGAAAATCGACAACGTGACGCAACATCTAAGTTCTTTTCACCCCACCATAGGGCCTTCCCTGCCCTAAGGACTAGCCGAGAAAGAAGAGCCTGGGTGTCGTGTACAAAATTCTATGTGCCGAGTGCCCCTGTTCATACATTGACGAGACTAAACACCTACCGTAATGAATTGGGCTACACAGGAAACCCATGTGGAAGCAAGACAGAGAACGAAGTGCTCTCACCGAGCATTGCGAGGCATTCGACATGAACTTGACTTCAGGGGAAAACAATCCTTGAGTGAGCCCCAAGGGGGAAGAAGACTTTCTTGAGTCATGGCGCAAAACTTAAACCGTTCTCCGAGAGCTCTTCCCACAGTGGATTTGCACGGTCATCACTTCATGGCGAGCCGCTTTCTGTGGTTGTGCCAGGGTCTATGAAATGCAGCCCGAAGCTGAGCCCCAGACATCCCTGAGGAAGAGCCGGACTGGCTTCGAAACGTCGGATCTCGCCAGCTTGGATTTCAGTTGGTTTCTGTTTATTTATGCTTAATGATCATATTTATGTGTGCTTATGATTTTCCATGCTATCCATTGAAACAGCGGTCAGATATAACTGACATTTTTCTGAATGTCCTACTTTTGCAGCAATCATTTGTTTGTCCTACTTTTGCAGCAATCGTTCGTATGTGCCGCAAGAATGCGGCACATACGAACTGAAAAAAACAACTAGATGGGCCTTCACAGCACAAATCCTGCGGGGCATTTGTACGGGGCTCGCCTCAGTTGGATGCCAGTTAAATGCTGTTGTGAGTTAAATGATGTGGAGTTCATTATGGAAGACTGGAAGCTATTCTTTGAGGTCTGGTTGTTTTCCTGCTTTCGCCATAGAAACTTTTCCTCGTCAAGATCCAGCTTTAGATTTATAACTCGCATCACGGTGTTTGGACAAAAACGTGATGCAACTATCTTCAACGTGCAGAAGCTCTTTGGAACATTACTTTGATAATCAAAGTGGCGTATCACCATTTGTTACTTAGTTCGGAACAGATGCGATGTACACAGGCCACAGGCAAGCATGAAATGAACCAACAGATCAATGTGAACTTGCTTGAAATATGATCCGCCACCATTTTGCAATGGTGATGTTTTGGCAGTTCCAGACATGAGACTGCCAACGCCGCCAACATGGTTTGGATTTTGTTGCTACTCGTTGCTCGCAGTCATTTTTCGGGCTGTTTTCGCAGGAAAACAATGTGCTTCTTAGATGCCAGTAAACAAAGCAAATTCTACTGAGGCTACCTGCCTCGTCAAAGCATTTGCAAGGTGCCGTAATGTTCAATATGCTACTTTGTTCCCACTGTTGCACAAGTGTCACCATCACGTCTGTCCATCTTCACACAACTCGAGTCAGCATAAACGCGCCTCTGTAGGCTGCACTAAAGGTCGGTGGTTACTAAGCTGCTGTCGAGTGATCACGGCTCGTGGACGCTTTGACCAATGGCTGATGCCGAATCGTGATGACATTCAACCTTTTGAACGCCATACTCTCTGGTTCAAGCTACACAGCTTGATGAGCACTTAGCCTAATGCAGGTGATGGATAGCATTAAAAGAAAGAAGAGAAAAATGTTATTACAGTGAGCGCATATTTCAAAACTATGTGGGAGTTTATTTCCTTCAACGATTATGCACGCTCCTGGAAACGGAAGAGCTTGGTGAGGTGACGGGAGGTACGATTTGTTGCAAATGCAGACTGTGAGCACCGCATCGCTTCACAAAATGAAAAGACCTGCCACCGAGCACTAGCCAAGGCAAGCATTGATGATTATGATGATGAGTGTATACAGATTAAGACGATCAAACCATGCAGTTAGCACGCACACTAACTTCCCCCTTTATGAAGGCAGTCATCAAGACAGCAAGTTATGAAGGGAACTAACGATGGATGTACAGCTTCACGCGGGAGATGTGGACAATAACGATGCTTTGGCGACGGTGGTCAGTGGCTGAGCGCAAAGGAGAAGCTCAAATATTTGTGTGAAATCTGTCAAGCACAGTGTATGCATCTATGTATCTGTGAAGAAATTTCTCCCGTAGTCCTGGTTCTCGAATGGTGTTGCTTAACCCTGAAGCACTATTGCTGAGCATGCATTGGAGCTTCGACCTGACGAAGTTTAATTGCAGCGATGTCTCAAACTTTTATACCACCCATGGAACCACATGCGAGCAATGCTGAAGTACCACAGGTCTTGCGGAGATTTCATCAAGCCTGGAGGTACCACATATACACAGAACGCGAAGCATAATGCCTACCACTGTGGATTAAAACTGACAATGAAAATTTGGCTAGTTGGTAGGGGTTCATAGTGAGAATGGTGGCACCGAAATTGACTAACCACAAGCTCAGGACACGAGCACAAGTGCCATGCTCAAGTCGACGCTTGTGCTTGTGTCCCGTGTTTGTGGTTCGCCTTCATTTTTTAGCAAGTTATAGCTCTGCATTAGGAAGGTTGCCCAGCATCTCTGCTGGTTTTGTTTACCGACGTAGCATTCAGCAGTGCGATATTCTCCTTCACGGGACATGATTGCCAACTGCATTTTCACAGCCGTATCTTGTTGAGAAAGATGTAGGTAATGTCTACCTCCCTTGTTTCCATAGAAACACTCTGTCACGTTGGTGGTGAGCACTTGACTACATATTAAGGGGCCGAGTGAGGCCCTTAACGTGTAGCATACACATGAGGACATTGCTAAAAGAGCCTAGATATATTGACGTTGCCTATTGTTGCTAACATTTAATTGTAAATTGGATATTGCTGTCGTAATAGGGTAGATGCCATGCATTTTTTCTTTGGCCTTGTTTTCTTTTCTGAGTAAAACGCACTGCGTGCAGGTATCCTGCAGCATGGTACACACTGTATGTGTCGTGCCTATTCACTACTCTTTAAGCCTGTAAAACAAGTTCATGCAAGAGGATTTCTTCTGTGAATGATGTATGCACATATACGGCTGCAAGCCTTCTGGTTGGGAAGTCACTGAACTGACTTGTACTACAGTACTTCATAGCATTATGTGGCCAAAAGCTTCAGGGGAACGCCTTCTTACTACGGAGTGGTCCACAGATTATTTCAGTACATCATTTGTGATCAAGGATGCCAAATAATTTGGCTTTCCTTACTCAAACATTTGGTGCCCACTTGAGCTGCTGAAGTGGTACAGTGGTTACAGTAGTCAGCTGCCAAAAAGAATTCAGTTCTGGCCATGACGATCACATTCCAAAGGCAAAATGCTTGAGGTTCATGTACTTTGATTTAGGTGCACATTAAAGAATAGCAGCTGGCTGAGGTTTCACGAGCCTTCCACTATGGCTTGGCTTATATTGCTGTTTTAGTATTGGCACGTAAAACCCTAGCAGTTATTAGTGGTAGCACCTTTTTCATAACCACTGAGGTGTCATGGTGTGCGAAAGTCTTAAGTGTGTTGCACGGGTGCTTTATAAAAGAAAAGGAATTTTGAACCATTTAATGGAAGTTAGAAAAATTCACGTTCCAGATCAATAGTATGCATGACTTTTCCGTATGTGTTACTGCATGGATGGAATTCTTGACCACTAATTCTTGTCCATGAAGCATCACCATGTCAGAAGATCTGGTTAGTGCTCTCATGTAATCTGGTCAAACCGCACCCATGTGCAATGTAGCAGTTCAATTTTTCGTGATCTAGGGTGGTTGGATGCTAATTATGAGACAAGCACAGTGTGCTTTGCCATCGCTGATGCTTTCTTTTGGCTTAAAATGATGGCAGTCTTTTTCGTTTACTTTGTCAAAACTATCCAAACTAGAAGAGAAGCTCAGCTTGTCATAACTGTGTGTGTTGTCTGCACGTCTTAGTCATTACTCTAAATTTACCCTATGTGTGCACCTTCTTTTCGCAGCTGTGTTCCATGTGTACGCCGAGGATGCAACACCAAGAATGCTGCTGAGAAACAAATGAAGAGTCTGCTAGTCCGCCAGCACATGACGCAGAGTCTGGGTTGCACGCGGCGATTTCAAGAAGATGGTTAAAAAAGGGGAACACCAAGATAACTGCCATTTATTGTGTATAAGATGGTTATTTTAAAGCAGATTGCATTAAATGAAGCTTGACATATACATCACTGCAATTATGCTTCCTGATTGGTAAAACTGGAACGAAAACTTGGAGTACAGCTATGATCACCCCGAAAATGAGCTGTGTTTAAGCAGATCAGGCGATGCCATGCATGAGTACATTGGTCACCCTTTTTCCCTTTTGCATTTCGACTTTAAGCGCGGCCACTGGGTGTTATTGCTTGTGTTGTGTTATGCTCCTTCTACCTGCAGCATGGCATGTTGAAAAGAGTATTGGATGAAGGTTTAATTATTTCATGTTTTACACTGTTTCGGAAAGTTTGTGACGTGCTTTGTTGACCACTCTGTGTACTTCCACAATTGCTTAACTCTTAAGGTGTCATCATGCTGGGCTTTAGGACGTAGGTACGATTCCGGGCCGTGGTAGCCATCTTTCGTTGAGAGTGAAATGCACGAACATTCATATAAAGAGCCTTAAGTGCAGTTTATGGTACCCCGGGCAGTCAAAGCTAATCTAAAGTGCTTTACCACTGTGTGCTTCATAATCATATCATGGTTTTGGCACGTAAAATCTCAAAATGTTTGCAGTCTGGTCTGAAACTTCCTTTCAATGAAGCACAGCTGCAGATAAAATTAAATTCTTGCTTGCAAATAAAACAGTTGGTGTGTCTAAACTGCGAAAAACGGTTTTCTAGTGATATGCATGGGCGTAAAAGCAATAGGTTGTAGCTATCAATCATGAGCACGCTTAGCTGAGCCTCCTGCATGCAGCCCAACACATGCAGGCAATTAAACAGGCAGGCCATGCAGACCATTACATTTAGACCATTACATGCAGGCCCAAATTACGGTTGCCCTTAGCCCGATAGGCTGTTGGAATTTTTGCCTGGGTAATGCCACCAAAAGCAGGTTCAGAACGGCATTCTTTGTTATCTGTAGATACGCACAGTGGACTTGCATAGAGGGGGCCCTGAGGACCATGGTCAGTTCGGAGGAGACACGCCCCCCCCCCCCTCACACACTTTTTTATGTTCAGTTGTTGCTGGCTTAGCACGTGCTGCCTTACTTCTAAGCAGAATACGCGCGTTTCTCTTTTTTTCTTGCAGTTGTCGCAAACCGTGGAGGACAGCATTTCTGTGTGGCAAGCCTGCATGCACAATGGTGGCGACACTCGCCGGGACTGAAATTTTTAACTGCACCAAGGTGCAGCCTATAAAATATGCTGGCACGCATTTGTTCTCTTGCGAGCTACCTACAGCATAGGATTTAGCAGAACCTGAACCACCCGCTCTAGCTGAAAATGCGAGCGAAATGCTTCACTGCACGTAACTAACGTAGCGAGGACGCGCGGCGCCGCCATTGTGCATCAATTCCTGCCAGTTTCTGCAGGGCGGGAAAGGCACGTGTTGCCTTCCCGCACGACAAGAAAGACTGCGCTGAATCTGTCTCTACTCGCACCCTTATTTCATAATAAATCAGTTGTTAAATACCACAAAACGCACGTGTGTGCTTATATCAATGCCAGTCTCATATGAATGTCAGTGACAAATTTTACACTCACTGCACAGAGCATGCAGTCAAGCTCGATACATTCTGTTCATCTAACTAGTACAATGTAACCGATGGCCGATGTGTAAACGAATTTGAAAGATATGCAATGAACACCCTGGTGGTAGTTACACAAAAGAAAAGCAAAAAAGAAGGAATTGCACACAACACCGCGAACATATTAAGCAAATATTCGCCTATTGTATCTCTGTGGTAGACGAGAGCATGGAAGTGGATAAGGGAGGTATAAGTTTACCGGACCAGTAGACAATTATTTTATGTTGCTGAGCCTATGCCAGCTGCAATATATGCGTTGGGCTGTCCTGGAGCTGCTTTTGAAAGCAATGCACTACTTTCGCTAACGCACTCATGAAATGTAGTGTAGGGGCACGTCGTCAGGAACAGCCCGACTTAGGCGAGTTGGTTTGTACTGCAACCATGCAACAACGTATGAAGAAACAAGAGCACAGAGAGAGATTTGATATTCAACAGATTTTTCATTTCAGTGGATGCTTGCTGTTTCCATACACAATGAAATACGCTCATCACCTGCACAAGAACACTGTGTCATCACATACAAAGTTCTTCAATCATACCAGTTGCCAAACTGTGTTCCGAAATCTCGACAAGCCGACGGCCAAATTGGCGGAGGTTAACAGACTGTCGCCCCATCTGGGAGCCGTAACTGGAAACGCTACACTCACCGGATCTCGGAGGCGATGTTTATTGCACGAAAGTGGCGGCCACAAACGTTGGAGCACCCTAACAGTTGTTAATGGCTATCTTATCACGCGGCTAAAGAGGGGCAGAAGAAAGCAGCGAGAGATAGAGACGCCTTACATTGCAATTCGCCTGCACTCGGATTGTCGACTTGCACCATCCGCTTTTTCGCTTGCAGACGACACGCTCTGCATTAAAGGCCTTCTGCTGCTGTGTTGACACATCGATGCTGTAGTCATGTGAACCACTGGTGCGCGCTTTGTGCTGGATTCCCAATGACACATCGACATTCAGACGAAAAAAAAAGAATAATTATTCACCGAAAATAATCCGTTGTTCGAAAAGCTTTCTTGTTCTTTCACCAGCGGCCTCGGCTGCCGAACAGACGATTCCCTGCTTCTTTCGTGAGAGCAGTCAGCACGGACAAAACACTTCGTGAACCTTAAGTGTTCGTGCAGAAACAGAAGCGACGGCACAAGGTCAGTGAATTTTCTTGTTCTGGCGAAGACGCCAGGGACGCCAGAATCACGGCGAATTGACGGATTTTCTGTGTGCGCAACGTCGTTTGCATAAGGTTCGCCTCATTGACGCGCCGGAGCTTTCTGCGCTCCATAACAGAAAACACACCAACATAGCATTTATTAGTTGGTTTCTGTGTCGACAGATGGCGCGACAATCTGCTAACCTCCGCAGTTTTGGCACTTGGCGTGTCCGGAATTTGATACATGGGGCCTATGGGGAGTTTGGTAACTGGTATGATTGAAGAACTCTGATCACATACGCTTTAGTAGAACTAATCAGAAAAGCAGTTTATATATGAATTAGGTGTTCGCATTGGTCTGCCGCCCTTGAGATGAAAAATGGTTGCCGTGATTGCTTTCTTTTTTCGCTTTTTGCCACTTTCGCAAATGTCATGGTCTTGAGAGTATGGACACTTCATTTTACTTTGGGATGTAACCTGATCTATGTATTTCATGGTGTGTAGACACAGCTAACATCCTCTGAATATAACGTTAGTGCTAGATTTGTTTAGTCCCCTCGGTGTCGCGCTGCTTAGGGTGCTAATTGTCAGTAGTATAGGGCCGCTTGTGACTGTTTGTCTTTGCTTGGGCGTACCAGTGTGGGTTACGGCGATCGATGCAGAAACGCGATAGTTAATTTTCGTGAACGATAATTTTCTGACATGCACTGTCAGATAATTTTCCACTGTGCTTGTTGATCCTTCTGGCTAATGTTAACTGTTGCGCCAGCATATTTCGCAAAGCTTCCGCAAAACAGCCTATAGATGTATATAGCAATCGCCCCGCCACGGTGGTCTAGTGGCTAAGGTACTCGGTTGTTAATCCGAGGGTCGCGGGATCGAATCCTGGCCGCGGCCGCTGCATTTCGATGGAGGCGACATGTTGAGGCCCGTGTGCTGTGCGATATCAGTGCACGTTAAAAAACCCCAGGTGGTCGAAATTTCCGGAGCCCTCCGCTACGGCGTCACCCACAATCAAATCGTGGTTTTGGAGCGTAAAACATGACAAAACAATCCATCATATGAAGCGTTTTATTTATTGTGACGTCTCGGTTTGGACGACGTTTATTCGCCTCAGCAGCTCGGCATATAACGACAGCGGCACGAACCCGATGATGATACGCAAAACGCATGGTGATGATACAGATGACGAATAGCTGCCGAACACACTATCTCTCTCTCTCCCCCTCCCCACGTGGAAGCGGCCATCCGGGGCTTTATTCGAGGCACTGTTGAACGCCGCGTGAAGCGTTTCATGCACGTGCACGACCTCGGTGTTGCGGCAACGGCCGTCTGAAGGGGATGTGACGCTATGACTGTTGACAGATCGAGATCCGTTCCATGACTACGTACGCGGTCCGATGAACCGTAGCTGAATTTTGGCGCACAGACCAGAAGTACGAAGAGGAGTCAGGAGCCGTACTTCATCACCAGGTCGGAAAGAAACAGCGCGGTGGCATTGATCGTAAACAGCTGTCCGCTCGCGTTGTTTGGCCTTCCGTTTTGAGGTGCGCACGTTGGCGACACTGGGCGAGTCGTGAAACGTACTCTTCGCTCGAGGAAGGCGGTGAACTAAGTTTGTGGGGGAGCGTCCATAAACGAGGTAAAACGGCGAGTTGTTCGCTGCATGGCCGTGCTACAGGCGAATGTAACGAATGGGAAAAGGGCATCCCAATTTTTATGGTCTGGTGGAATGTAGACGGTGATCATGTCTGCAAGAGTGCGATGAACGCGCTCGGTGAAGCCGTTAGTCTGAGGGTGGCAGCTTGAGGATGTCTTGTGGGTAGTGCCGGAGGCTCGAAGAACTTCGTTGAGGACTTGCGAAATGAATCTTTCCACGGTCGCTCAGCAGTACACGAGGAGCACCACTACGGCGTCTCTCATAATCAAAACTGGTTTTGGTACGTAAAACCCCACAAAACAACAACGACGTTGCCTCAAGGACGGCAGAAATGGCTCAATATCTCCGGTGAAACATTCTTTCCGGGCAAATATGGCGCCGAATTTCCCATTCTTCAGACGATGCTGAATACGGCAGAATCGACGCCACATTTGCCGGAGAAAATTATTGCCTCAGCCGATGTCGGCTCTAAGGTGGCATACTTGCCTCGATGTTGCTAATAAAAGGTGATGGTTTAGCCCACATTGTCGATAGTACGGCAAAATTGGTGCTACATTTGCCATTGAAAGCCAACGACTCAGCCGACATCGGCAGTAGCATGGCATAAGTGGCCCTATGTTGCCGCTTACAGTTGCTGGCCTGCCGAAATCGGCGGTGCTGCGGCTATTTCTTTTTAAACCTCCTTGGGCTATAGTGGCCTGAAGTTTCCAGTAAATGACGGAGGCTTAGCCGATAGTGGATAGCTGTCGGCAACATTCAGCCGTGGATGGGCCACGCTTTGCCACCGTAAAGCCAATATCGGCCCTACGCTGCGTGCTGCCTTGGGCACTTTCGTTCGCCTACCGTGTAAATTCACTGTACCACGAGCGATGCGATACCATGATGGGGGATAAGGGAAGTAACTCGTTCGGTTACACCTTCTTCGTTGCAAACTCCATTGCAAATTACCGACACCAAGCAACATGATAGTGACGGTATGCAGACGTCATCATCAAGAACACGTAGAGGTCGACGTTTCCTTTCCGCGCTGTAGGTCGGGTCATTGCTTGCCGAGAGTGTGACAACACCGTCGCGTATGTTAACGATGGCACCGTACTCCCGCAAAAGGTCCATTTCTGGAATGAGTGCTTTGCAGCACTCTGGCAGAATCACGAAGGCGGCGACAAATGTTGTATCGCCTATAGCAAGCCACGTCGTGCATTTGCCTGTCGGTGTCATCAAGTGGCCTCCGGAACTTCGAATTAAAGGGCCCATCCATTCCATTTTCACCTTTTTGACTGTATCTGCTAGCTGCTCGCTCATAATAGAAAAGTGCGCGCCAGTGTCAACCAAGGCCGTCACTTCGTTCCTTTCAATTTTCACAGTAAGGTCGGCAGTAACAGTTTCGTCGGCTTTACGATCTGGTTCGGCTATGATTTTGTTGCGGCAATAATGGGGGATTTGCTGCAGTTTGACTTTCGGCAACCTTCCCCTTTCCCCTTGATGTCGCTCCTTTTAGTTTCCCTGCCGAGGGCTGGGGGATCGACCTGTGACGTTACCAAAGCTCTGGCGGTTCGACGAAGGAAACCGCGAAGGAGATTGTGAACGTGACCGAACGGATGAGCTTACTTGGCGGCCAGTCGTGCTGTCGCCAAATTCTGAACGGTTCTCGTCAAACTTGTGGCGTCGAGCGCATTTCCCTGGTTGTCAGTTTCACAGTGTGGGCAGTAACGGCAATGTGTCCCGGTTCCCCGCAGCTTTAGCACAGTGGTGGTCGATCGGGCAAGAGAAAATGTCAGTTCGACGAAGTTGGGATCACCTGACAAGTTCCCGTTGTGTCCACGCCGCGACGGGTTGCTGGTGGCAGTACGGTGGTGGCGGCAAGGTGGACAACGGCAACGGCCGACAAAGAACATCTGCGTAGCTGTATATGGTCCGCTCGAAATGCGTCTCGGGACGTGGTTGGGGGTGGAAAATGCTTGTCGCAGTTCTTTGCACACTACTTCGGCGACAGAGGCAACTGTGCACTCCTGCGGTGGTGGAGGCGCTGCTTGCCTAGCGTTTTCCTTTGCAATCTCTTCCCGAACAATGTCGCGTATCAGAAGACGCAGCGTGCGTTCAACGGGCACGCCCAATACTGCGGCGCCTGAGGCGCATCAGCAGCCGGGCGGTTGTGTTGCCAATAGCGTTGCTGAAGCGCCCGCTCGGTTGTCGCGGCCTCCCTGGTAAACTCGTCGACTGTCGTCGGTGGGTTGCGCGCCAAGCCAGCCAAGAGCTGCTCTTTGACACCACGCATCAGATGGCTCACCTTCTTTGATTCAGGCATATTGGGATAGGCCCGGCGGAACAGGCGCGCCAACATGGTGACTGCCTCATTCGGCGTCTGGATTCGTGTGTAAAGAAGGCGTTGGGCTGTGTCACGCCGACCAGTATTCCGGAACGTCTCGAGGAACCGCCGGGAAAACTCTTCCCACGTAGTGAAGCTTCCCTCCCTGTTGTTGAAACATATTTTCGTGCTGCCCTCGAGTGCAAAATACAAGTTGGGAACTTTTGTCAGGGCTTCAGCAGTATGAATTCGCCACTCGCTCGCGGTGCTCGAGCCTCGTCGGTGTCCTCATACGTGTCGCCTTGGAATGGCTTGGGAACTCGCTGATTGTGAACTGTCACATACGTTGGGCTGTTCGGCGATGCCATTTCTTGAGCGGGAGGAGCCATCGAGGGAGAGGAACCTTGCAGGCTCAGAGCTTGCATACAGCAGCTTGCGCGGTGGACAGGCGTATCCACGCGTGGATGTCTTGCAGGGATGGAAGGGCTGCTCGATGGAGAAGTCGTTGGGATCATGGGGTGAAAGCGTGCACCGCCCGCAACTGCGCCAGTGTCGCGGTTCTGCGAACGCACGGTGTTTACTGAGAGATAAGCTGTTATAGCAGTGCTCTAACAAGAGGACCACGAGGCAAGACTCCGAAGGGCGTCTTCGTCATTGTCACTGAGAAAACGTTCGTAGTCTCGAGGATATATCGTGCATCGTCTTCGTCGCTGCCAGCGTCTAGCTAGGCTCGGAGAAGTACGCGGCAATATATAGATTGTTACGGTTGAAGGTGAAGCTGGGGTTTATTTACAGGAGAGTGCGGAGTGGTAGGTAGTTGGTACAGCCGAGGCAAGATGGTGTCCAACCTCTGACAAGCTATCGTACTCGTCGTCTTCCACCCTTGCCTGGCTCATACACTGATTGCCCAGCTGATGCCGTATCACTGCCCGGCTCACAGGCGAAGCCCGCGGGGCAAGTCCAAGTCACCGGGAAGCAGCAGGACGAAACCGCTTCAGACGTGCGACGTGTGTAGCCTGCGTTCGGCTGGAACGACAACCAGCTGACTTTAAGCGGCCACCGCGTATGTTAAGTCACTCAACCGATTGACAATCACGAAAGTTCCAGCAGACTGTGTCAAAAACTTGTGGCATAATCCACGTTTACAGACAGACTGGTGTCGACAGACTGGTGTCGGCTGTCATAGCGCTCCCTAGATCGGAGTTGTGACGCCATGGTACGAAGTCGAGCGATTCGACGGGTTTCTTCTGCAAGGCACAGCGTCTTGGCAACCGAGTACTCGCTGTGGAAGCCAAACGGCTGTACTGTATCAATACTCCTTAGCGGTAGACGTGCGTACAGCAGATAAAAAGATTACACCATCTCCCCGAAGGGGACCATGGGGTGATGCGGAGCATTGCTGGGAGTTTCAACGGTGCATTTAACGGCGGTGTTTAGAGGTTTGCAGTGTTTTCGGTGTTACCTTTGCGGTGAACCTTGCGCGTTATTACGTTGTTAACTTGGTTCGCTACAACGCATCGCGTGACTGTTGTCACAGTGTGGGTTGATGCTGATGCGTACTTGCGTCAACCCCCTCGCTGACGGAAATGTTGGTTCCATCACACAACACCACCAACTTCTTTCATCGGAGAAGGAGGAGATACTACTGAAGCGTGGTGTGAGCGCGGACAAACGCCGCGCGCGTGCGCTCTCTACCCGCTTTCTTTATTGCAGCAGCTGTTGGAGATAGGGAAGGGAGAGGAGAGTCACGCATGCGTAGTGTCAGTGCGGACACCGGACGCGTGACATACCCGCGAGCAAGAGATGCTCCGCATCTAAAAGGACTATAATCCGTCGCCTCATGCTTTGCGGTATTATAAGCATATCTGATGAATGGGAGCACGTCATCCCAGTGTTTGTGGTCGGAGGAGACATACATGGCCAGTATGATGGTACGAGCCCTCTTCGTACGCTGTACAAGGCCGTTGGTTTAACGGTGGTGAAGTGTTGAATGCCGAAATTTCGAGCTGCAGAGACGAATTCTTCGACGACGTTTGCAACAAGGTGACGACCCCAATCACTAATTATCACACGGGGAACCGTGACTGAGGATAAGAAATCGCAGGAAGAATGTGGCAACGCATGTAGCTGCTGAAGATGGTATGGCCACAGTTTCTGCATAACGGGTCAGGTGGTCTATACATACGATAACCCACCGATTATTGTTAGAAGAGCGTGGGAATCGCCCCAAGAAATCAATGCCTATTTGTTCAAACGATGGACAGGGTGGTGGCAGAGGCTGGATAAAACCCCGCGGAGTAATCGTATTGCGCTTATGGAGTTGGCATTTCTCGCAACCACTCACCTACTGCTGGATAGCGTCTCCCATTATGGGCCAGAAAAAACGTTCCTGTGAGCGGCTCAGTGTTCTTAAAAAGCCTAGATGGCCAGAGGCTGCGTCATCGTGCACGGCACTCAGTACATCCGGTCGCAGACTCTGCAGAACCACCAGGAAAACGCGTGCACCGTTACACGAATGACTCGTCTTGTAAAGTAGGCCATTTCGTACAGAAAACTGACCGCTGGCATGAGGACGCAGCACAGCAGTGAAAAGGGGCTCCAGGCTAATATCACTAGCTTGTTCATCCCGGAATCTCGTGGAGTCCGACAATGTGGCCGAAATAGAAGCAAAACCGTCATCGCAGTTGTGTTCGTCACACTCCGTAGTCGGTAGAGGATGGCGGGAAAGGCAGTCGGCATCTGCGTGACGACGACCGCACTTGGAAGAGATGATGAAGTCGTACTCCTGAAGTCTAGGAGCCCAACGTGCCAGTAGACCACTCGGGGTCACGGAGATTCACCAACAAGTGTAGAGTGTGGTGGACTGTAACTATATTGAACGAGCAACCATGTACGTAGGACCGACATTTGTGAACTGCGAAGACTGCTGCCAAGCATTCTTGTTCCGTGACGGTGTAATTGCGCTCCGCCTTACTCAGAGATCGACTGGCATAAGCCACAACGTGCTCACATCCGTGATGACGTTGTAATAACACAGCTCCGATGTGAATTCCAGTCGCATCAGTGTGCACTTCTGTAGGCGAGGATATATCGAAGTGGCGTAATATCGGTGCCGATGTTAGCTGAAGCTTCAGTAGGCTGAACGCCTCGTCGCATGCCGACTTCCAGTTGAAAGGAACATCCTTATGGAGAAGGCATGCCAAGGGGTACAGCACATCGGCGAATCTTGGTACAAAGCGACGAAAATGCGAGAATAAGCTCAAGAATCTCCGCAGCTCCTGCAGTGCCTTCGGTGATTTGAAGGAACTTACTGCTTCAATCTTCTGTGGATCGGACCTCACACTGTTCCTGTCGACTAGATGTCGAAGTACCAACGTTTCAGTCTCTCCAAAACGACATTTCCTGGAGTTCAGCATCAGGCCGGCTTTTTCGACACAATCAAGGACGAGGCTAAAACGTCGGTCACGCTCATCCAAACTGCTTCAAAAAATCGCATCATCCAAATAGCATAAGCAAATTTCCCATTTAATTCCACAGACGATGGTGTCTGTAACGAGCCGGAGGGTGAAGGAGCAAAATGACTCTCTTAAAAGCGAGAGACGCTCGTGTTCAGGTTCGAATCATACCGATGAAAAAGCTGTCATCGGTGCATTAACGACGAAGCCGTTTATGCTTTAAACAAACAATGTATTTAGAGGTAGAATGATCCAATGATGAAGTAAAGTAGAAAGAACAAAAACATGCAAAACGGAATACAGAATGTTAAAAGCACACTAAAGGTTACACGGGCACAGAAAAGAAACGGGCAATGTTCACCGGTGGGCAAGTCGATGATCACTCTCTGCGGTAGGGTATTGCATGGAGGGGACAGCTGAAGTAGAGGTATCGCTCAGGGCGCGATGTCCGACGCCGCTGCCAGGAATGCTGCTCCCTGTTGAGGCCGTTGACCCGGAGCGCGTCCGGCGTCTGTGTTGCTAATTCGGCCGGTGGCTAGCGCTCGATGAAGTGGGAGCCGATTTGCCTGGCAGGAACGTCCTGACGATGTTCCACCCACGCCAGGCCTGAAGTGAGAGGCGGTAGGAGACCAGGTGGGAGCCTGCTGCGATCTCCGGTCCGCAACCCGACGGATCTCACGCCCGCGCCCTGGTTCGTCGATGTCCCAGCCACGTCTGCTTGGCTCTTCTCCGGAAGCCTCGGCAGTCTCTTCTTCTTTGCCGTGGCGTCGCCTCATTGGTCGGGAGGTTTCGCGCCACCACGTGCAGTGACACACTGCCTCGTCGTCATCTTCTTTGGTGAATCGGTGGCGCGCACTTCAAACACTTTGCATTTTGCCCCGCACGGCCACTTCACTTCATCACAGTGTCCATAAATCGTTCGAACGTTGTCGGCGCATTACAAAGCCCAAAGGGCATGCGTTGAACTCACAGAGGCCATCAGGTGTCACCAAGGCTGCTTTCTCTTTGTTGTCTTGGGGCACTGGTACCTGTCAATAACCTGATCTCAAATGCAGTCAGGTGAAGTAAGCAGCAGAATGGAGGCAGTCGATGACATCATCGATCCGAGGAAGAGGATACACGTCCTTTTTGGTGACAGCATTAAGTTTTCTGTGATCGACACAGAAGAGTTCCTGATGGTTAAACTCACTGCGTTAGGCTTAGCTGTATTGCATATCATTGGGCTGCCATTTTGCTTAAAGTCTACAGGAACGAGCTATGCTTCATGCAACACAATCTGCGATTCAAGACATACAGCTTTGTAAAAATGTGAAATCAGCCACGTGGACAATGAAAAAAGCAGCGAGAAACTGCTATGAGAACGTTGCAAAAGACAGTGTTGAAATAACTTCGGTTCTCATAAAAGGCAAAGTTCGAGCATAGCTGTGTAGCTGGTGTTCCTCACCCAGTAAAAGATCCCAACATGGCGCATTCTTTTATATCAATAGCCTTCAACTGGAAGACTTTGAGATGGTACGAATGTTCGATATGGGATGTATCTCGCATCCACTGTGCGCGTTAGGAAGTTCTGACAGTGAATTTGCGCCAAAAGAACAATTGGGTATGCAGACAAATGGCCAGGAGAAATATCACCGCGCGCATGCGGGGCCTCCGTTGTTCAGCACATCTAGTGATGTTGTTGCACAAGAGCGATATTTCTAAAATTGGCAAATAACGCTGGCAACAGCCGAACAAGTACGCGCGCTTGCGGCACGGCTATGTAGCTTCTGGCCCCTCGCTCACTCAACATCTGTGTGGCAAAACTTCTCCTAAAACTACGTCGTGTGTTATTTGTTTTTGATGCACTGGCATTTCCACTCGACCTGCATTGTGCTACCATGCGGCTAACTGAACGTATTATTTTCTCTTTACAGCATCTGGTCGAAATCTGCACTCATGAAAAGGTTCCATGGAGCAGTCTTTTTCAGCGAATTGAATCGTTGGATAAGGACATCGGATTCGAACGTATTCTGGCTTCTGATAGCACCTTGGAGCAGATTTTTATCGAGTTTGCCGGCAAAGGGCAAAAAGAAAATGAGCTGGCGCCCAATACGACACCAAAAACTTAAGTACAGTGTCTGCACTGGGAAGTTACCGAAGGCTCGCAGTCTACGACCAGATTAGTGCTCACCCTTCAAAGCAATAAAATTGGAAGGACTTTTTATCCATTTGCAATCAAGAAATATGTACTGTACCTGGCATTAATTATGACTCAAGTTGCTGCAATTTTCCTGCTGGATCTGTGAATCAGTTTTCACCGGTAAATTTGTGGAAGTATTGTGTACTTAATTTATTGCCACAATCGACATATCGAGAAAGAGGCGTTTGTAAGTTCAATATGTATACCGATCATTTTTTACAAGGAAATGTCATTCTTTTGTTTTTAGTGAAATAACACCCGCACATCACCACATGTACATTCGCCATAGTTCCCTTGGTAACCATCGCCGGCGTTTACAAAACATCGCTGCATAACTGCCTCATCTTGTTAATTCATCGAACTTTCTGGCTCCATTTGCGGTGTAGCTTAAGCCGATGAACTGAACAAAATCTCTAACGTGTGATTGATTAGCATAAACATTCTATTCGCCCGCCATATTAGCCAGAACAAATGTAAGTATCCTTTTACATTTGAAATATAGTCTAATAGAACAGCCTCCCAAAATAGCGATATTAACAGGAAAGCTTGGCCGGCACAGTTTTTTATACATCGGTGAGGCGCATGATAGCTGACTCTCCGGATGAGGCTCTGGCTTTCGGATGTAGAGGAGCAGATGAAAACTGCAAACTGTGAATTGTGCAATGCCATTCTAAAGAGTATACTGCCATGAAGTCGCCTATTCAAAGCCACTTGGCTCTCGTGGGGGTGGCCGTCAGATACCTTGTGGGATCCCTTTAAAGCCTTCATAACAGGCAAAGCTATCAGCGAAGTGCTTTGCATAAAATAGAGATATCCTGAAAAAGCTTTTCAAACACATTTGGTATATCCAAAACCTTGCCGACAACACATTATACAAAAAGGCTCACGTATGTCGACTTAGCAAGATTACTGGTGTTGGAAACTCTGTAAGCGCGAAATGAAAAAAAGTGAGCCCAGTGCGCTAGAGGTTCACATAATGCCGTCACACTATCCTTGCTCTATAATGTACTTCCCAAATTATCATATGAAGTCGGGAGTAGGACTGTTGTTCCACGCAAAAAAAAAAAAATTAACCTGCTGAGTGCAAGTTCTGAGAAGTACTGTGCGTAAATTGACAGCTTTATTGAGTATGTTTTTTAAATCTTCGACTTTCGACTTTTCATGCCAGGAGTAATATTATCCTTATGACATCATGTATCAAAACAGCATTCATTCCGAAAAAAAATTACACCACCTTCCCGAGGGGGACCGTGAGGTGATGCGAAGCGTCGCGGAGTTCGGTTTATTTTCACTTGCGTTGGTTACTCACATCGCGTGAACGCTGTTGGAAACTCCGCCATGGATGATCCGACGACATTATGCTGACTTCGTTAATGATCATGCACTTAACGTGTCCCAAGGCCACGCGAAAGGTATTGAGTTCGCTGGGGTCGAGACCCCCGTCGTTCATTTATAAAATGCGAAGCATTTCTTAGCGAACTTCGGCGAGTTTGAGCGTATCTATCTATCTATCTATCTATGTATCTAGCTATCTATCTAGCCGCTTACAATTTTGTGCTCCCCCGGCCGTTTCGCTAATGGGATGTTTACGAAAATTGGTATGCCACATCATGACTACATGACGAACATAAATGATAGGTCGTAACATGAAAATCATGATATGCATGTCATGAGTGCCATGATTTACATGCCACGGTCTTAGGGCTCTCCTGGCCGTTTCGCTAATCGGATGTATGCGAAAATTGGTATGGCACAACGTGACTGCCTGGCGAACATAATTGGCAGGTCATAACATGAAAATCATGATATGCATGTCATTAGTGGCATGATTTACATGCCACGGTCTTAGTGCTCTCCTAGCCGTTTCGCTAATGGGACGTATGCTAAAATTGGTATGGCACAACATGCCTGCCTGACGAACATAAAAGGCAGGTCATAACATAAAATCATGATATGCATGTCATGAGTGGCATGATATACATGCCACGGTCTTAGGGCTCTCCTGGCCATTTCGCTAATGGGATGTATACAAAAATTGGTATGCTACAATGTGACTCCATGGGGAACATAAATGACAGGTCATAACATGATAATCATGACATGCATGTCACGAGTGACATGATTTACATGCCATGGGTTTCAGCAATGGGACGTATACGCAAATTAGCATGCCACAAGGTGACCACATCACAAACATAAATGACACGTCATAACACGAAAATCATGACATGCATGTCATGAGTGACATGATTTACATGCGACGGTCCTGGTGCTCTCCTGGCCGTTTCGTTAATGGGATGTGTAGGAAAATCGGTATGCAACAATATGACTGCATGACGAACATAAATGACAGGTCATAACATGAAAATCATGATATGCATGTCATGAGCGACATGATTTACATGCCACGGTCTTGGTGCTGTCTTGGCCGTTTTGTTAGTGGGATGTGTAGGAAAATTGGTATGCAACAATATGACTGCATGACGAACATAAATGACAGGTCATAACATGAAAAGAATAACATGCATGTCATGGGCGGCATGATTTGCATGCCAGGCGTTTCGTTAATGCGATGTATACCAAAATTCCTATGGCACAACACGACAGCATGACGAACGTAAATGACAGGTCATAACGTTAGAATCATGACACGCGTGTCATGACCGGCATGATTTACAAGCCATGGTCCTGGCGCTATACTGTCGTTTTGTTAATGGTATGTATGGGCTCCGTCTACTGCCCAGAGGGCGCTACGTAGCTCTCGTCGGACGGCTCAGTCGCGCACGGTGGAAACCGAGGCGACCGCGACGCGCGCGTTTCTTCGCTGCTTTCCGGGCGTGCTGCTAACCACACGAACGCTCGCGGCGTCGATCTTTGGAACAGTTTGCCGCAGGTTTGGAGCGCGCGTCTCAAAGGAAATAAAGCGAAACAAGGTGGGATGAGCGGTCGCTGCTGCTATAGAGTTGGAGACGCGCATCGCGTTCGCGTATTTCCCTGTCACAGTCTACCCAATTTTGCTTCTCTCCGCCAGGCAGTGCATTCTGGCGCTGATGTCGCACATGGAAAACTAGACTCCACGGAGCCTATCCGAAAATTGGTTTGGCACAACATGACTGCATGACGATCATAAATGACAGGTCATAACATGGAAATCGTGACATGCATGTCATTAGCGGCTTAATCTACATGCCACTCGTTTCCGTAAAGGGATGAATACTAAAATTGCTAAGGCACAACACGACTGCATCACGAACGTAAATGACAGGTCTTAATGTTAGAATCATGACATGCGTGTATGAGCGGCGTGGTTTATATGCCACAGCGATGGTGTTCTTGAAACTCTGTATAGCGAGACAACATTGAAAATCCATTTCACGTTCCTTATGCGTGCTTCGCATTTCCTTGATTCCCACTTCACGTGGCATCCGCCAATTTTTTAGGGGCGAAGCTCGTGAAAGCGGCACCCGTTCGTCCCTCGTCGTAGTGCGTAACCAGTCTTACGCTTTGACCTCCAAGGTGGTGCCGGTGGGAGATTTCTCCTGTGCGTTGTTGAACAATAAAAGATTCGCAGCGTGCGCGTTAACTAAAAGCCGAATTCTTCTGTCTCTCATTCCCCATTAGCAGCCATTGGCATGTTCCAGTAGGAAACGTTAGTAGAAGTAGAAGTGTAAGTGTTAGCTAAAAGCCGACTTCTTCTGTCTCTCATTCCCATTAGCAGCCATTGTTTACCTCCAAGGTAGTGCCTGGTGAGATTTCTCCTGTGCGTGATTAGACAATAAAAATTTTGTTCAAAACACCGTTGATTGATGAAATAAACCAACGAAAGACGCCAGTTGTTTTTTGGGTGGCAGCCGAGTACCGTACTCTTAGTCTATCCTTGTCCCATGTCAGGAGTAACCGAGGGCGAGAGCGAGGGCGCGCGTCGAGGGCAGGAGGCACGCGCTCGCCCTCAGCGCATGCCTCCTGCCCTCGGCGCGTGCTGTCTTGTGATAGAGAGAGAGAGAGCGAAAGGGGCGCTTTGACTATGGAAACGCTCTTTCTTAGATGAACGCTCTACCAGCTCGCAAAGAAGTAGAATGCGCCCTCACCCGCGAGAGGCAACGTTGGCGCAGGTAGCGTCTCCTAGCCAGTTTATTGATTGAGAAATACCGAATGCTCGCGTTGAGGAACCGTTGACCGGCCACCCATATATATATATATATATATATATATATATATATATATATATATATATATATATATATATATATATATATATATATATTTAGGCACTGGTCTTGACTTGCAACGAAGTGCCGGTGGGAGATTTCACTTGTGCGTATAGTTGAACCATGAGGATTCGTAGCGTGCGCGTTTACTCAATAATCCGGAACTCGGCACGATCTGCGATGAACCTCCCGAGCTTCGCCCACTCGTGATCATTCACTCCGTGGATATGCTGTAATTTTTTTTTCTTACGGGAGGGTTTGAACGCCGCATGCACGGTCGTTCCGCCCAGAGTTCTTTGATCATACCAGTTGCCAAACTGTGTTCCGAAATCTGGACAAGCCGACGGCCAAATTGGCGGAGGTTAACAGACTGACGCCCCATCTGGGAGCCGTAACTGGAAACGCTGCACTCACTGGATCTCGGAGGCGATGTTTATTGCACGAAAGTGGCGGCCACAAACGTTGGAGCACCGTAACAGTTGCTAATGGCTCTCTTATCACGCGGCTAAAGAGGGGCAGAAGAAAGCAGCGAGAGACAGAGACACCTTACTTGCAATTCGCCTGCACTCGGATCGTCGACTTGCACCATACGCTTTTTCGCTTGCAGACGACACGCTCTGCTGTGTTGACACATCGATGCTGTAGTCGTGTGAACTGAATTCCACTAGTGCGTGGTTTGTGCTGGATTCCCAATGGCACATCGACATTCAGACGAAAAAAAAAAAGAATAATTATTCACCGAAAATCATCCGCTGTTCGAATGGCTTTCCTGTTCTTTCACCAGCGGCCTCGGCAGCCGAACAGACGATTCCCTGCTTCTTTCGTGGGAGCAGTTAGCACGGACAAAACACTTCGTGAACCTTCAGTGTTCGTGCAGAAGCAGAAGCGACGGCACAAGGTCAGTAAATTTCCTTCCTCTGCAGAAGAGGCCATTGCCGCCAGAACCACGGTGAAATTGACGGATGTTCTGTGTGCGCAACATCGTTTGCATAAGGTTCGCTTCATTGACGCGGCGGAGCTTTCTGTGCTCCGTAACACAAAACACACTAACCTGCCATTTATTAGGCGGTTTCTGTGTCGACAGATGGCGCGACAATCTGCTAACCTCCGCCGTTTTGGCACTTGGCGTGTCCGGATTTTGATACATGGGGCCTATGGGGAGTTTGGTAGCTGGTATGATTGAAGAACTCTGGTTCCGCCCACTGCAACGGCCGCCTTCCTCAACGCCGCTCCTCAACGTCGATTGTGATTCTGAGGAGACAGTGGTCACTACCGAGCGTTTCTTCTAAGTTCTGCCATGTCGCGTAGGAAATGTTTTTAACCAGTGTAAGATCCGGGCAGGTATCGCGGTTTACAGAATTGCCAACTCTAGTGGGTTTCATCGGGTCT
>CM023485.1:126945905-126992525 GCA_013339685.2 Hyalomma asiaticum
AGACGCCAGTTGTTTTTGGGTGGCAGCCGAGTACCGTACTCTTAGTCTATCCTTGTCCCATGTCAGGAGTAACCGAGGGCGAGAGCGAGGGCGCGCGTCGAGGGCAGGAGGCACGCGCTCGCCCTCAGCGCATGCCTCCTGCCCTCGGCGCGTGCTGTCTTGTGATAGAGAGAGAGAGAGAGCGAAAGGGGCGCTTTGACTATGGAAACGCTCTTTCTTAGATGAACGCTCTACCAGCTCGCAAAGAAGTAGAATGCGCCCTCACCCGCGAGAGGCAACGTTGGCGCAGGTAGCGTCTCCTAGCCAGTTTATTGATTGAGAAATACCGAATGCTCGCGTTAAGGAACCGTTGACCGGCCACCCATATATATATATATATATATATATATATATATATATATATATATATATATATATATATATATATATATATATATATATTTAGGCACTGGTCTTGACTTGCAACGAAGTGCCGGTGGGAGATTTCACTTGTGCGTATAGTTGAACCATGAGGATTCGTAGCGTGCGCGTTTACTCAATAATCCGGAACTCGGCACGATCTGCGATGAACCTCCCGAGCTTCGCCCACTCGTGATCATTCACTCCGTGGATATGCTGTAATTTTTTTTTCTTACGGGAGGGTTTGAACGCCGCATGCACGGTCGTTCCGCCCAGAGTTCTTTGATCATACCAGTTGCCAAACTGTGTTCCGAAATCTGGACAAGCCGACGGCCAAATTGGCGGAGGTTAACAGACTGACGCCCCATCTGGGAGCCGTAACTGGAAACGCTGCACTCACTGGATCTCGGAGGCGATGTTTATTGCACGAAAGTGGCGGCCACAAACGTTGGAGCACCGTAACAGTTGCTAATGGCTCTCTTATCACGCGGCTAAAGAGGGGCAGAAGAAAGCAGCGAGAGACAGAGACACCTTACTTGCAATTCGCCTGCACTCGGATCGTCGACTTGCACCATACGCTTTTTCGCTTGCAGACGACACGCTCTGCTGTGTTGACACATCGATGCTGTAGTCGTGTGAACTGAATTCCACTAGTGCGTGGTTTGTGCTGGATTCCCAATGGCACATCGACATTCAGACGAAAAAAAAAAAGAATAATTATTCACCGAAAATCATCCGCTGTTCGAATGGCTTTCCTGTTCTTTCACCAGCGGCCTCGGCAGCCGAACAGACGATTCCCTGCTTCTTTCGTGGGAGCAGTTAGCACGGACAAAACACTTCGTGAACCTTCAGTGTTCGTGCAGAAGCAGAAGCGACGGCACAAGGTCAGTAAATTTCCTTCCTCTGCAGAAGAGGCCATTGCCGCCAGAACCACGGTGAAATTGACGGATGTTCTGTGTGCGCAACATCGTTTGCATAAGGTTCGCTTCATTGACGCGGCGGAGCTTTCTGTGCTCCGTAACACAAAACACACTAACCTGCCATTTATTAGGCGGTTTCTGTGTCGACAGATGGCGCGACAATCTGCTAACCTCCGCCGTTTTGGCACTTGGCGTGTCCGGATTTTGATACATGGGGCCTATGGGGAGTTTGGTAGCTGGTATGATTGAAGAACTCTGGTTCCGCCCACTGCAACGGCCGCCTTCCTCAACGCCGCTCCTCAACGTCGATTGTGATTCTGAGGAGACAGTGGTCACTACCGAGCGTTTCTTCTAAGTTCTGCCATGTCGCGTAGGAAATGTTTTTAACCAGTGTAAGATCCGGGCAGGTATCGCGGTTTACAGAATTGCCAACTCTAGTGGGTTTCATCGGGTCTGTGAGGAGCGATAGACGGAGCGTGGATATGAGTTCTGCCAATTTCCGTCCTTTGGGGACTTCACGGGTGTAACCCCAGTGATAGCTGGGGGCATTAAAGTCACCCACGATCACCAGTGGGTCCTTATCTGCTTCTTTAATTGCCTTAAAAAAGAGTTCGCTAAAGACACATTGCCTAGATTTTGGAGAGCTGTATACATTCAGAATGTACAAGCTAGGATCTCGTCTTCTATTGGGAAGGATTTTGACCATCGTGTATTCGTGCCCCTCTGAAGTATCGAGGTCTACCTGACAGGCGGTGTACGCATTGTGAACGAGAACACAGGTGGACGCACTTCCCTGAAATGAGTTATAGCCGGGCAGTTTCGCCTGTAGGCCGGTTTCTTGCAGCGCCAAAACTGCAGGCGTTGAAGCTTGGGTCTGCAGGAACAGATTAAGAGTGGCCCTCTTTTTCCTATCTTTGAACCCCCTGCAGTTCCACTGGAAAATCTCGAGTTGCTCTTGTTTGGAGCTTTTATGATTATCTTTAGAAATGCCTGCCATCATGAAGTTATTATTGAGGAGGTGCCATTGTAGCCCCTGGGGTGAGCGGGGGCGACTGAATAGGCATGGACTCAGGTTGAGATGTTAGCGGTTGGTCTGTATTGCTGTCGGTTTCAGAACTTGCCGGATTACGATGAACAATTTTGCGTCGTCGTTGTTCCGAAGTCTTAATGCTAGTTTTGATGTCTTCCAATTGGGGGGTGAGCCAGTTTTGGACGGTTTGTAGTACGTTGGCCGTGAGAATTGGCACAACACTCTGCTTGAGGTCTTGAATCGCCGCCTGGACTGATAGGTTCAGCTGCTGTGGAATAATTTGTTCTACCGTAAGTTTGGTTTGCTCTAGGATCATTTTGTTTTGCTGCTCAAATTTTGTCTCAAGTCTCCTTAGTCGAGCATCTATGTCGTTTGAAGTGGCTACTACGGTTTTAGAGACACTAGTGTAACCCGATACGTCCGACCGAGTCTCCTGCTCGTCGGCCGAGCAGACTGAGGCGTGCATAGCCTCCGGTTCCGTTGTTGGAGGAGGGGGAGCTGCCTGCGTCGCCCTCAGCGCCCGATTTTCACGTTCTAGAATTTCAATTCGCTTCTGCATGGCTTCCAATTGTTTTAAAATTTCTGGAGGGGAGGCGGTGGTGGCACACTGAGAGGAGACCCGTGCCCAATTGCTCACCTGTTTGTGCGGGCTTGCCAGTGACGGGAAATCCTCGGCCTGGAAGGTAGGCGGCTTCGGCTTCTGTCCGGCTGGTACATTGCTCGGCTTGGGCTGCGCTTTCGCGCCAGTCTTGGGAGGTGTTGGGGGCCCTCCTTGCTTGCTTTTTAGTCCGTGTTGCGGCTGTGATGGAGCTGGCTTCCGTGTCTTCCTGAATTTCCCCACGCACTGCGCAGAGCCGGTGAAATGGTTTTCGCCGCATATAAGGCACTTGGGTTGACATTCGTGCTCCGCTGGGCCGGCAAGAGTGATTTCCACCGTCGCACCGCAGTGAATGCACCGCCGATTGTCCGGGTTGGGGCACGCATCCGGTCTGTGGCCCACCGTGCCACACCGGTAGCACGCCGGAACCGTTTTCTTGTACTGGCGCACTGGCACGTTTTCAGAGCAGTAGTGAATGAATCTTGGAACGCGATGCCCCTTGAAGGTCACCACTGCAACGTTAGATGTTCCTAGTTTCCGCACGTACAGGATTTCGCCGTCGATCCATTCGAGCTTGTGTCGAAGCGATTCCGAAGTTTCATTGTCTGCAACGGTGACGACGCCCTTGCAGGTTTCTCCGGCCGATTTTAAATGACCCTGGAACGGTACCTGGCGGTCCCCGATCGTCAGCGTGACGTCCCCGATGAGCTTCGAGGCCAGGATTTCCGTTTTCACACCCACAACAATGATGTTTTGGTCCCACACCGGCCACACGGAGATACCAGCGTTCGCGGTACTGCCGGTGAGGCGTTGCACTGCGGTGCCGATCCCGCCTGGGCCGAACGCAGCGTGGAGATCCATGGTTATTCTTGGTTTCAGTACAATCACCAGCTCGTCCGACCGGATCCGAGGTGTGTGTGTTGGCTTCCACGACGCCAGCGGCCTCGGGGACTCGGTGCAAGCTGTGAGTGTCGATCCTGTTTTGCGAGCCTGTGGCTGGGCGGCGGCCGTCGAGCCTCGGGGCTTGATTTTAGCGAGCTTCTCTTGCATTTGGCGTACCATGATCTGTAGGTACTCGTCTTCGCCTGGTATGGGGTCTCGCCGCGCTTCTGCGGCCTGGATTTCAACCCACTGCATCGTGCTGGGGTCGTAGCCTGTCTTCGTGGACGCTGCCATAGCTGAGGAGCCCCGGCGTAAGCCTGGCCGGCGTTGGGCTCAGCCGGGCTCGGGCGTCGCGTGAAGTTCAACCAGTTGCAGATTGCCGAAAAATGGGCCTACCTGGATAAAATAGGTATCCAGAGGTGCCTGCCGACTTCGCCGCAACGCTGATACCAGTTTTAGGTGGATATTTCTCGAAATTTCGCAACGTTCATCGATTTCCGACGGAGCCGACGTGACATGCGTGTCTGCTCAGGATATCCTCCTGCAACTAAAGCGCGACATTATCCAACCCGTTCACTTGACGCACAACGACAGGGCCATTCTCGCTCTCGACCTCAAAGGCGCATTCGACAACGTTAAACACGAAAGCATCCTAAACAACTTAAGTGGTACCCATTGCGGCAGGAAAACCTTCTCCTACATCAAAGACTTTCTCTCAGAGAGACTGGCGTTTCTTCGCATAGATAACGAGGAACATGGACCATTCAAGATAGGGACGCGGGGCACCCCGCAAGGAGCTGTCCTCTCCCCGCTGCTATTCAACATCGCCATGATGAAGCTTCCGCGGGCATTGGCAGAGGTGGAAGGGATATATCACGCCATATACGCCGATGATATAACGTTATGGACAAATCGGGGCAGTTTAGGAGAAATTGAAGAGCGCCTCCAGCAAGCCGCCTCCATTGTGGATGCCTATGCGGCCCAGTGCGGGTTGCAGTGCGCTCCATCCAAATCTGAATTCTTGCACATCAGAGCAAATATAAAAGACAGGACGACCCTAAACTTGACGGTATCAGGAGCATCCATTCGAGAGGTTTCCGAAATACGAATCCTTGGCCTCCTGATCCACAACAGAACCAAAAACGGAACTACGCTAGACAAGCTCCGGAAAATTGGGGAACAGGTAGGGCACATGATCTGCCGAGTCTCAAACAAACGCGGGGGGCTACGAGGCAGGGACGCGCTTCGGCTCGCCCATGCCTTTGTAACTAGCAGGATTCTTTACTCAACGCCGTACTTAAGAATGACTAAACACGAAGAGAGCAGAGTCGATGCAATTCTCAAGAAAGTAATTAAACGCGCTCTTGACTTGCCCATCAGCACATCAAATCAGAAGCTCTCTGCACTGGGAGTCTTCAACTCTATACAGGAGCTCATAGAAGCACATCTCACAAGTCAGTATACGCGTCTTAAGCAGACGGCCCCCGGACGCCGCCTACTGGACCGCCTATCGATCAGACACGAATGCGAAACTGAACACACGGAGCGTATCACTGAACTTTGGAGAACCAAACTCTGGGTATCACCGCTTCCCCGTAATATGACTAGGGAGGCGCACGAGGGTAGAAGGCAGGCGCGCGCTGAGGCGCTCGAAAAACGGCTTGGCTCCCGTAATGGGGTCTATTACGTCGATGTGGCCGGACCGTCGCCTAGGGGTTACTACACGGCGGCAGTGGTCCATCAAGGAACACAGGTGGACGGCCTCACTTTCAAAGCCACAAACTCGAACCAGGCGGAGGAGGTAGCCATCGCATTGGCGGTGTCCCATCCTAGATCAGAACAAATTGTGACAGACTCTCGAAGAGCCTGCGAGAGCTATCTGGCAGGGGAAATCTCTCCGCTAGCTAATAGACTATTGAAGTTGAGTATCAGGGACCGCGATCCCACCCCAAAACGTCTTATATGGACTCCAGGACATCAGGGTCTACGGGGTAACGAGGCTGCACATGCAGCGGCCCGCGCGCTTACCTCCCGGGAGACTCCCCGTCGCCCTGATAGGCCTGAACGTCCCACACCTTTAACACGGTTCCGAGAAATCAGAGACTACTACAGTGAACAACGCCGCTTATATCCCGCACCAGTGAAGGGACTCTCGAAAACGGAGGAGCGCGTCCTGCGGCGCCTACAGACAAACACGCTGCTCTGTCCAGCTGTACTCAAATATTACGACCCGAAAATAAGTGGGCAGTGCCAGTACTGTGGTGAAGTGGCCGACACTTACCATATGGTCTGGGCCTGCCAACTGAACCCAAAATTAACCCCCATCCCCAACCCAACCAAACAGGACTGGGAGGCGACCCTGCTCAATAGCTCAGAACTAGAGGCACAGCGAACTCTGGTCCAGCGGGCTCGGGCGGCGGCTTCGACTAATGACGTCCCGGACTAGGGATGTCGACCAGCCCGGTTGGGATAAGGGCTATCTAGAATCCACATATACAATAAAGGTTTTTTCCTCCTCCCTCCTCCTCCTCAACGTCGAGAAGCAGCAAGGGATCCGCTTCTCGACGCTGGCGTTTCGCACCTGCTCCTCGTTCGCGAAGCGAGGAATCCGCTGCTCGGCGTTCATGCTCTGCGTCGCGCGCTCTGGTGGTGGTGAAAAACTTTATTCGTGTGAAGGCCAAAAAGTAAAATAATATTTAAAAAAATAAAAAGCAGCGTTGTGGGCGGCCTTCAGGCTGCCGGTTGTGGCTTCCAGGCAGTGCCTATCCGCGACGTCCTCCACCCAAGTCACCAGCCGAAGTTGCAGGTCCGGCCTGGTGCTGGACAAAGCAGCGTCCCACTGCTGCGGACTTCTGGGGTGCCAAGAGGCAGGGGGCAAGTGTGCCGGACAGGAGTAAAATATGTGTTGATAGTTGGCGATGGAGCTGCCACATAAGCGGCAGGCCGGCGAGTACGTTCCGGGGTGGAAGAGGGCAAGACGTGCGGGAGTAAGGAAGGTGTGGGTCTGAAGTTGGCGCCACAGGTGTTGTTGGTGCTGGGAAAGGGATTGGTGTGGTGGGGGGAAGGTGAGGCGGGAGAGGCGGTAGTGCAATGTGATGTCGTGGTACGTGAGGAGCGCGTCGCGCGCATCCATTCCCGGAGGGGGCAGACTTGCTCGGTCCGTCGAATCGCGAGCGATAGAATTGGCCTCCTCGTTCCCAGGATGACCCGCGTGAGCGGGTACCCAGATAATATAAATGGGGCGAGAGGAAAGGGTGCCAGACCGCAAGATGCCTGCGGCTGGTGGTGCCACCCGTCCAACCGCGTAGTTGTATGCCGCTGGTTTGCAGTCGGATAAAATGTATTCTGCTGAAGTTTGTGTTATGGCGAGGGCAATAGCTGCCTCTTCAGCCTCGACAGAGGTGGAAGTACAGACGGAGGCAGTAATGGTAGGTCGGAGGGAGTTGTCGGTGACTGCAAGGGCGTGGGCTGCGTAGTGGCGATAGGGGGCGGCATCCACATATGCCACGGCGGGTTGCCGTCCGAACTTACGCCAAAGCGCGGAGGCGCGCGCTGCTCTACGGGAGGGGTGGTGTTCGGGATGCATATTCTTTGGGAGGGGATCAATGGTTGGAAGGGAGGAGAGGTGGGAAGGGATGAGCAGTGAGGTCGGAAGAGGCATAAGAGGGGAGAGTTTAAGGGTGGAGAGAAGTGTGCGACCCGGCCGTGTTAGAGAGAGACGGAGGAGCTGGGCTGTGCGATGGGCCTCCGTCAGCTCCGTAAAGGAGTTGTGGACGCCCATCGACAGTAGCCGATCCGTTGAGGTAGATGTGGGAAGGGACACGGCCGACTTATATGCCTGGCGAATAAGGCAGTTGACTTTGTCTTCCTCGGTGCGAGAAAGGAAGAGATACGGCAGAGAATAGACGAAGCGGCTGAGAACAAAAGCCTGGACCAGGTGGCGGAGGTCGTGCTCGCGCATGCCGTGGTGGCGGTTGGCAATGCGGCGTATGAGGCGCATGGTCTGGTGTACAGTGTTGCTGAGTTGAGTGATGAGGATAGTGTGCTTGCCATTGGACTGAAGAAAGAGTCCGAGGATGTGAAGGGTAGAGACGAGAGGAAGCGGTGTGCCGTCAACGGAGATGGTGAGTGGAGAAGGCGACAGGGGAGCCATCCCCCGAGGCAGGAGGAGCAAAATCCCCGATTTGGTCGCAGAGCAACTCAACCCGATAGCTCGGGCGTGAGACGTCACCGCGTCCACACCCGCCTGGAGAGTGGTCTCCATGTCGCCAAGATTGCCGGTGGTCACCCATAGGGTGATGTCATCGGCATAGAAAGCATGAGACAGAGCTGGTATAGTGCTAAGCTTGCGTGCCAGCGGGAAAAGGGTAATGTTGAAAAGAAGAGGGGACAGGACAGAGCCTTGGGGAGTACCCTTGTTGCCTAGGGAGAAAGAAGAAGAAGAAAGTGGGCCGTATGAAATTTCTGCTGTGCAGCGGGCAAGGAAAGCGGTGATGTAAGCATGTACACGGTGTCCGACGTGAAGGGAGGAAAGAGCGTCCAGAATGGCTGTGTGGTGTACATTGTCGAATGCTTTGGTAAGGTCCAGCGCCATGATAGCTCGAGTACGTTTTTGGTGGGAGGGGTGTAAGAAGTCCTCGGAGAGCTACAGCATGACATCCTGGGTGGACAACTGCGGACGCTCTTCGCCAGGCCGCAGAGTCTGCAACGGTGCTGATGCCTCTGTTAACTGTTTGGCTAATGCTTGCTGAACTTGTGTGAGCCAATCCGCTTGCAGGAGTGTCGGTACTCATCAGACGCCGGAGAGAGGAATCCGAGGAATCAACTGAGGCAGCGGCGCGTGCACGCGGTTATATATAGCACTGGCGTGGAGAGGAGGACCAAGTGAGAAGCGCGCTATATCGCAGCTGGCGTGGAGATGAGAACCGAGTGAGAAGCGCATTATAGCATTATCGAGAGGGGGATGAGGAGGAGAAGTGCGGACAACGGACATAGCCCCGAGCAAAAGGTGCTCCGCATCTAAAACTGCTCCAGCCATCATATACACTTGCTGTTGCGCTCTCATTTAAATGCTCCTCCTCATAGAGTTTCCATTTATTCTGTCAGTACTCGCATCGTTCCTATCATCTCATACATCGCAACAGTATTAACCAGAATAAATGTTCTCTTCTACAATTGCCTACACTAACTGTTATGCTTCAAGTGTAATACATGGCCTTGTGGTGTTTACATTGTTTTAATAAAACAGTCTCCTTGCTCAAGGAGACTGTTTTACATTTTGTAAACAGCTTCGTGATTCTTGGTCTGCTAAGGAACTTGACCCAATAACAGAGGCTTTCACCTTAAAGTGTTTGTAGCACTACAGGATATGCTGAGAGAGAAAAAGACGCACCAGACAGGCGCTGACTCGTTACTGAATTTTTATTAGGAAACACATTCCCTTGTGTGTGTGTGTGTGTGTTGTGTGTGTGTGTAGCGCACACATCGGGAAAAAGAACAAACGCGAACAGGTGACATGAATTTCACGTGAACATTGATCGCACGTTTTGCAAGGGCTACTTCGCTACGAAAGGTACCTTGTTCAGGGAAAGGGTGTGTTTCGTGTGATCTTTCGGTAAATATCACTAATTTTTCCAAATTTCATTGCTTTCGGACCGCATTCATGCAGTATTCCACTGTTAATGCGTTGTTGTGTTTACTCAGTGAAACTTTCTTTTACCGCTTCACAATTACAGTTGAATCTCGCTATAATGAGCGCTAATACGGCACATAAATTATTGCTTATGCAAAACAAAGCAACAACATGAATTTGCAATGCTTCATTTGAGTGATTTGATACTCGAGTGCCTTTGAGTCGCATACTCGAGCCGCTTTGAGTCATTTCGCAATAAACTATGCTGTGGTCTATAAATGAACAATCAGTCCTTGTTTAAACATCACTATTTATTCTCTTTCATCAATTATTTCTCTCGTACAGTGTGTTACAAGAAATGCGTATTAAATCTGCTTGGTAGAACTTCAGCTGTAACAATGACGAATCACTATTTCAGCAATTCATTCTCACTCACAAGTTCTATTCCTTAGTTCTCATGCATGACTATTTGTACCACCACAAGCAACACAAACAAATGTTTGTTCTGATATTTTATTGGAATCAGAATAGTAACAACTATCATGTCCGTGCAAAGACATACGTTTGCATAGCATCCACAAAACTGTTATCGAACATTGAATACATGAAACAGTAATGTGTACAATACAGCGTGACTTAATTTGATGCAGTAAAATAGTGTGAAAGAACTCTTTACTGATATGGTTTGAATGTACTGTGATCCTCAGTGGTGCACACATTTCTTAACAACAATGTACCAATGTGTTGGCACGTTTCTAACAGGTGGGAAGCACAAATTACATACAGTCTGCCAACAGACAAAGGTAACTGCATAGGCTAAGTCTAGCATCATCCCTTGGAGATACGCGAAAGCGTACAAACGCGTGTCGGTATACCAGTTGAAATCGTAATCCATAAAACCACTGAGCAATGCACATAATTTACAAGTTGCAAACATTTTTAACACGAAAGTGTTTTTGCCGGGGCCTACCAAGAAATTAGTGACGCACTTCCTGCAACGGAAGTGGATCTTTGAAAAAACGAACTTCCATTCACACTGAAAGAGTTCCACCCAGGCACACTCCAACCCACCTTCAACCGGGATTTGTCTAAAGGAGCTGGACTCTCTACTGATACGCCACCGCAACATCTTCATGCAGGAAGCCGATCGGCTTTATATGTTGACTATAGTGCTTAAGAAGTTGCATTTAATTGTCGTGCAGTTAAAGCAAAGATATTTAGTACAGTGAACTATGGTGTTTAACAAGCAAAATTACACTTAAATTAACATCGCCTCCCCTATACTGCACTCATGGTTCGCTTAGGTTCGCTGCGGTGGTACAGCCACCTAGGAACGATAGATAGAGCGAAGCAGGTTGCCGTGCTGATTTGCGCTGGCAGTGAGCGCCTCGACCTCCTTGACCGCCGAGGAAGTTACGGCCGTGGCGGCGTCGTGACGGCGCGTTCCAGGGGCAAAGTGCCAACGCAGTCGTTCAAGTTTGAAATTTGTCTTGCGTGGCCAGGTGTGTTGAGCTGCGACGCGCACTGCTCCAGGATCGCAAAGACGGCCGTAGACAAGCAAATAACTGGCCTTTCGTTTCAGTGGGCTGTGTTTTCACGAAACGATGCGCTGACAACCCTTTCGGTTTTGATCCTCCTGTATGGTAGGCTTGCGCAGGGCTCTGGCGCGTGCAATGAGGTTCTCCCAGAGCAATGTGAGTCGCTCGAAAACTTTCTCTCGTGTACAACTGTGTAGAATCCCTGTGCCGTGTCGAGGTGCCTCTGATATCTAGATTTGACGTGTTCACACGTTTGCAGTACCCAAGCCATCTCGAGCCCCTCGATTCGCCAGATTGCCACTTATGCATTCCACAACTTCGCGAAGACAGATTTCACTTTCGTGTTATACAAATTCCTATGACAGAGGGATCAACCACATGTTTTTCTCTCTGAATTTACTCAGAGATATCTCAAACTAAATACATATTCCTCGGGGAAAGCTGCAAAAATCTTTGGCATTTCAAATGGGCATACACACATATATAAAGAGAGAAAGAGAGAAAGGAAGGCAGGGAGAAAGAAAGGAAGGCAGGGCAACTAATACACAACTACAGCTCACTCATGATCCTACTGTCAATAATGGGCGCGCCTACATCAGTGCGCTCGACTGTTTACATGCTAGCTGAGGACATGAGTTGTCACTAGATGTATTAAATGCGAAACATTCCTTGGCGAACGTAGTTACTTTGACCACGCCTATCTATCTATCTATCTATCTATCTATCTATCTATCTATCTATCTATCTATCTATCTATCTATCTATCTATCTATCTATCTATCTATCTATCTAGCTATGCATCCATCTATCTTATTTGCCTGGTAGACCTCAATATTTTGGAGGTAAAGTTTGAATGTATGACGAACACGAATGAAAACTTTTTTACATTTCTAACCTGATATACTCATCACACATGTCATTATTAACAACACTGCGACCATGCGTAGCTCACACCTGTAGTGCTCGGACCACAGTATGCGAGCATGCGCCACAGGTGTTTCGATTTCATAAGGCCTATGGCAATCAAGGAGCAACTAAAAAAGACATATGAAACACCGTGGCTGCACAGATCGAATCCACAACAGTGAGCGTTGCAAGAAGTTCTCTGCACCTACCACGGCGTCTTGTCTCCAGGATGGGCACACATATGGCTGTTCACGATTGACACAGAATAGCCGGCTTAACAGCTCCGCTCTTAAACCAAGAGAGGAACAGAATTTATCATAGGTTGCGTTTCAGATGCAGACATAATACACACAGCCTATGAAGCGGTAAAGGGGTATCGAAAACGGGCCCTCAAGGTGCCAAGCAGGCACTCTACCACTATGGCAGCCTCTCCAACGCAGTTATTCAGAGTAAATAAACCTATTGCGCCAGGAGTTGTTATAATGGTGCTTTTGTTATGTGAATTGCATTTCAAATGATAGCAACACATATGTGTCTGTATGCTATCATGCAACTTTGCTCGATCGATACCGTAGGAATACCTCAACAAACAATGCTTGTGGTGTCATAAGCATTTTTTGTTCAGGTATTCCTACGGTATCGATCGAGCAAAGTTGCATGATAGCGTACAGACACATATGTGTTGCGTATGGTGCATTTCTCTTTGACAACATACACATTTGTGCTTTGGACTAATGTGAGTATCAATATTACACCGTACCATGAGCTACGACTGAGTCGCCAAGCCATCAACATTCCTGTCTACTCCACGTTAAGCATACATCTTGAGTAGTTATCCAAACAGTAACTCGATAGACTGTTTAATCTACAATGTGAACTGAAAATGTGTGCAGATATGTTTATACCAATACCCTTTTCATCTAGTGTCTCGTCAAATAGACCAAGTCAAGCAAAGAACGGTACATCTTTAAGAGAGAGTGTAAATGCCTTACCTGAAGAAGAAACTGTACGAGAGAACTGGGACCTAAAAAAATAAAAGGTACAGTGGGCGGGCTCTTCAAGTATAGCAGAACAAGCCTACCCACACCAAGCTACTCGTCGTTCCACGAAATAAGTTAGTCAGTACACTTGGTTTTAAAGAATGCAACACTAAAATTTCTCAAAACTTTTCGTTGAATTACAAGTTAACGAACCAAGAAACTCGTGCAATTCGCCATTTCTATAGTAACAATTACTCTCAACTCTTCTTGGAGCTCTTTTCTGCAGTCGCCGCAGCAAAGCCGAATAAGTTCTTTATACTGGCACCTATGTTTCTCAAGAGCAACTTAAGTTAGAGTAAATTACGGAAAAAAAGTACAAAGCACCATGTAGGTCACAGGAAAAATATATCCGGGATCAAGGCATATAGGTAAGCGCGTAACAAGCACAATAAAACTATTTTACACCACACTGTCGTTCTTTTAAAAAAAATGCATATCCCACGCATGGTGTGAATCGGTGTCATGCGAATCAGTCAGCAATGAAATCGCCTACGACGAATTGACTCCCGTTAAGCCAAGTCTTACGCGTTACATTAATGTCTTTGTGCAAAGAGCATGAGTGGGTGTATGCTTTAACGTGGGCTAAGCAGGAACGTCAACAGCACCATTTCGGCCGAATGGGAGATCATGCTACGATGGAATGTTGACACTCATATCAGTGCACAGCATAGACCTTTCTTTTCTGGAGGTAAAATTCACGCTACGCTTCGGTGCGCTCTCATAAGCGTCGTTTGTTGAAGTATTCCTACGGAAATAAAGTTGGACACAAGCACCCCGAGTGCTATAAAAACCATATGTATTCTTTATTACGTTGCTATTATAGTGCTGCACATGGTATAAACGCAAGTAATGTTACACAGGAACCATCGTCACAACTTCCAGTGTGATAGGTTTACTTACTATATATACCGAGTGCGAGTAGCCGCCGTAGCATGGTGGCAACGTGCTTGCTTGGCACCTCGGGGACCCGGATACGATGCCCCGCTACTTCTTGGTAGATAGAGTTTTGTATTTGAATCGAAAGCAACGACAAACGGTGTGTCTTTGCTATTTTTAAGTGTGTTCTTATGATATCTTAGGTGTCTTTTTTAGTTGGTCCTGGAATGACATAGGCTGTATAAAATTCAAACACCTGTGGCGCATACCACAGGCAGCGCACCACACGTATGAGCCGCACATGAGTGCAGGTGCGTTAATCATGACGCAATTGACGAGTACATCTCGTCAGTGGTCTTATCGTCAGTCAGCCATCTTCGTCGTGCATTTGTACCCTACAATGCGGATATTCGGGTATATTAGGTGAATGAGACGACCAGGAGAGGACCTAGACGTATGCGGCTGTATATATATATATATATATATATATATATATATATATAGATAGATAGATAGATAGATAGATAGATAGATAGATAGATAGATAGATAGATAGATAGATAGATAGATAGATAGATACAGTGAAATGTGCTCAAGTTTGCCTTGAAATGATGCGCGTTTAAACTCTTGATGTGTCTAAATCGACCTATAGGCATGTAAGACTGTCAGCTCAATGTAGCAAGCGATCGTCTCAAGTTAGAACATCTGATGTATTCAGTTTTTTTTTCTATAAGCATGAAACCTCTTGTACTTTGCTAAACGGGTGTTTAGCATCAATCTGTTTTTCAGAAACCGATGAGATAAGGCTAGTACTTAATGATCTATTTTAGCTTTTCATTCCGAGTGGCCTGCCAATCCTGGTGCTGCATCAAGTGCATATTTTTGTTAATTTCTTAAGTTGAAAGCCTTTCGAAGGTCGTTTGACACAAGAGAGAATATAATTACCCCATTGCGGATCGTTGTGGCATTCCGTAGTTTACTTCAGTGAGTTCCAGATCGCACTTATCGATCGCAACTTGTACTCTCTATGACTCGAAGTAACTGCAGAATAAAAACTGGTGCTAGTTTCCAAGAACACTGTATGGCTGTAATTTATCTGTCCAAAAGTGTGAAGTGGCAAACCGTAGAAAAACTTTTTCAACAGTAAAATATATTTAACGAAGTTATTCTGCTTATTTATTGCGAAATGGTTAGGATGGTAGTTTTGGTGGATTTACTGGAGAAAACGCCATGTCTCTGGAGGCATATTGTATGTTGTTATTGAGGAGTGCATTTTTCTGTCACGCAATAGGCTTTTTAATAAGGTATTCACGACAGATATATGTTTGGAGCTGCTTGGAATCAGCCACAGCTGATTGTCTCCTCTTCGTGCAAATGTATTTAAAAAATAGCGAAAGAAGCGCCTGTACAATGTAGCGAACAGTAACAATGTATGAGGAAACTGTAAATATACGTACATACCACAAGGTCGTCCTGTTTGCTAGTGTACGCTGTTGGAGGGAGCTTATCTGGACAACGCCAGCATCAAACGTACAGTTTAGCAAAGAAATGTCTTTGTTACCGTGGCATTTTTAGCTTACCAAAGTCAGATATGTTGTCCGTTGTCCCAGGCTGCACCTGCTATCACGAGTTCTTTACTGCATTCCACGCCCATGTGTACAGTCAACAGCAAAACTTTGCGGGATCCGAGACGTCGTAAGAACCTACATTACTGCTGAGCCTCGCAGCGTAGCCTCGAATTAAATGTTACAGCCTGTACATCGCAAAAACATCTACCCACTGAAACTGTTAATTCGAGGCTATGTTTCGAGGCTAAGCGGTCATACATATTTTTCCGAAGTTGCCGAACCCGCAAACTTTTGCTATTGACCGTACATCCCTCGTTATACTTAGTTTTCCAATTGTCAAGGTGGCAGCCCCTGCAAGTGAGAGATTTTAGTACTAGAGGCAAGTAAACAGAAGTCTTTCTATACACTTGGTTTCGTCGACACTTCTTTGCCATCTTTGAAATTTTCGATTGCGTGAGGGTATCTTATTTTCATCGCTCACTTGACATGAAAACTGAATTTATGATTTAAAATATGTCAAAGGGGCTCTCTGATGAGCACCAGCGCAGAATGGAGTACACTTGGCCACTGCAAATACACATAAGAAGTCTCCCAAATTGCAGCGTATTGCCACTCTTTTTTGTGGGCATTAAGAAAAATCAACCATAGCACTACCTTCTCTATTGGGCCATTCCCTGTCCCACAAACATGCAAGTATAGTGGTAGGACAAAACCTCCCTGGGTTGTTTTATGCAGACGATATTGGAGCTATTCGCAGACAATCGAGTGTATCTGCAGCGTCTGTTTGATATACGTGGTCGGGAAAGTGAAGATTCAGAACTATTAATTTAGTGCGACAAAATGCCGTTGGATGATATTCAATGACAGCAACGGCCAGACAATACCGATACAGGGCGAGGAGGTACCACGTCGGGATATTGATAAATGATGGGCATGGGTGCATAGAAGTACAAGGAAAAGCTATGACAGCTAAATGAAAGAATTATTCTGCAACAAGGATGCATAGAGCGCGGTGGGGTTTAGAACAGGTGCTAGGTAATTCGCGGTTTCGGGAAAGGTGTGATGGTGCCAGGACTTACATGTGCAAACTCAGTGGTGTGCATGAGGTCGGAGGTACAATGAGGCTGGATGGGAATCAGAGGACAGTCGGACGTCTCGCATTAGGCGGCCACGGGAAGACCACAAATGAGGCTGTTAAGGGGGATATGTGATGGTCGGATTGAGAGGGATGGGAAGCTCAGAGTAAAATTAGGTACGAACAGAGATTAAGGAATATGAAAGAAAGTAGATGAGCCGGGAAAGTGTTCAGATATTTGTATAGGAAGAACGTTGACTCACAATGGAGGAAGGGAACTAGGAGGCTTACCAGTAAGTATACAGCCAGTAAGGAAACGGGTGGGAAAAAAAGAGAGTTAGGAACGTGGTCAGAGCGGCGGAGAAGTCGGATTGGATAGGAGCAATGGAGAAGAAACCGGCACTGGGCAACTACAGCAAAGGGGAAGAAGAAATGAAGAGATAAAAATTTTATGATAATTCAAAGGGGACCGGCGCTAGAGGGCGCCGGGCAGGCGAGTCACACATGTGCAAGGAACGCGGAGCCCAGCTTCCGAGAAGCAGTTTTGCGGGTGGGAGTGGATAATGCAGCAGCTGTGACACACGCTGTGGGAGATTGCCGCGTGTCAGCCCGCGGCAGCCAGTCCCGGCCGGCTGGCCAGTTCAGGGCCGTCGCGCCCAGCCGCGTTCGCCAGCATCCCGCCGAGCTCCGGCCCAGCCTAGCACCCTGGCACCAGCGCGCGCCCCAGCACCACACGCGCACTTCGTCATCGTCGTCGTCTCCTCGCAGCGTCCCTTGGCGGCGATCCCCACACTATCCCCCCTTCCGTGGTTGTGATGGCCCTGGTCCACAACGGCCCGCACGGTGGTCGACAACCCACCAGCGGTAGAGCCTGGGAAACTGGGGCACCGAGCGAGGTGGCGAAGGAAGCCAGGTAGCGCAGCGCCGGGCATAAGGTCTTGCAAGATCCCGCGGTCCTAAACCTCCGAAGGTCTTGCAGGAGCACGCGGGACTTAAACCAAACCCGGGCGCTGTAGCACGACCGATCGTCATCGCCAACCTCTCTCAGAGTAGTGCACCCTGCAGGCAACCGGTGGGTGTAGTCGCGCGATCGTGGAGTCGATTGCAGAGACGCCGGCCAGCCATCACAGAGGAGCAACACGTGGGAGGGTCTCAGTAGCCACATCGGGACGTCGAAGGTGCCGCCCATAAGTAAAAAGCCCTTGAAGTCGGCCCAGCCCGGCTCTCCGGACCGTCGTCTGCTTGCTACATTCACGCATCATCTTCATCATCGGCCTCAAGACCGTCATTCCGTCGGGGTAGTTTCTTCCTTGCCATAGAACTCAAAATCCGGAAATGCATCAGCATCGTCATCACCGCCATCGTCTTTACCGACGCCCTCGTACTTGTTCTCTGACTCCCCATTTTCTTTCTGCTCTTTGTGGTCCGTCTTTTGGACCTCCTTCACGTTGTCATCTTCCGACACGTCAGATGAAGCCCGCTTTTGCGGCGACTTCTCCGTCTTGGCGTCGCCTGCCGTCCCTTCCTTGGCCGAGATGACATGTCGCGACGTCAGCGTCCTTGTCCTCGAAATTCGAGAGCCGACGCAGCCACTTGCCTTTGTTCCTCTGCTGCCCTCCATTGCTCGTAGAGGTCACCAGGCAGATGGGGCGGTGGTCGTTTATGTGCGACGGAACGGGCGATGCGGCGTCTCCCACGAACACACGGTCCTCCCCCGGAACGCAGCCGGGGCCCCACGTTATGGCGCCAATGTGGGAGATTGCCGCGTGTCAGTCCGCGGCAGCCAGTCCCGGCCGGCTGGCCAGTTCAGGGCCGTCACGCCCAGCCGCGTTCGCCAGCGTCCCGCCGAGCTCCGGCCCAGCCTAGCACCCTGGCACCAGCGCGCGCCCCCAGCACCACACGCGCACTTCGTCATCGTCGTCGTCTCCTCGCAGCGTCCCTTGGCGGCGATCCCCACAACGCTAAACGCCCAGGCAGTAGCCACGTGCGGGTGACTTCAGCTGGAAAATCTCAGCAGGTTATCATAGCCGGAGATTCTAATTTAGTTCGATGCGCCGAGGCACTCAAAGAGAGAGTGAAAGGCGACAAACGAGTATTGACAGTGACGTTCCCAGGCCATAGGCTGGGGTCAGTTATGAGGCAACCAAGAGAAAAAGCTCCCATCTGGAGCACACGGACGCAACCTCGTGATAATTGCGGCACGGCTAAACGACGTCCTTAACAAAGAATCGTCAGGATTAGCGATGACCTTGGCAAAAGAGGTCGCCGACATGCGCGCCATCTCCCCCCAGGTGCAGGTAGTAATGTGCACGGTACCGGAAATACCAGCGGGTGACGGCAACCTACAAAGACCTACAAAGAGTCGAGAGAAGGGTTTTGAAGTACTGGATATAAACAGGGGGGTGCATACACTGCAACGGGGTTCAACCTTTTAGGGAGGTTTAGGACCGTGTCATAACTGACACCCTGTAGGGCATACGGAAAACTCCCTTCAGAAGGGAACTTTATTAACTCCCTTGTGATCGGTGTTTTAGTGGGATTTCAATGGAGTTCCTTTTTCGTCGTCTGAGCCTTAACGCCACAGGGTTTTTATGGGGTATATAGGGAGTTTACTATGCTCCTTCGCGAGTTGTCATTAAGAGTTCGTTATAGCTCCTTTGAACGCCGTTACGGTGGGAGCTTTTAAGAAGAAACTTGGGAGTCTTTTTAATCTACTTTCAGCGCCATTATGATGGGAGCTTTTACCAGCAGCTTTGGGCGTAATAAATATTCTCTTTAAGCACCACCGCAACAGGAGTTTCTACGATGAACCCTGGGAGTTCTTACGAATTGGTTGGGGAGTGCTTTCTAGCTCTTATTTAGAGCTTTTACAGGTATTCTCCGGAGTTTTTAGTAATCTTCATTTGTTTTTAATAGGAACTGTCAGTACCTTTGGTGTGTAGCAGACCGGTGCTTCAAAGCATCCACTGTATAGTGCGCATCCAGGACCGTACAGAGCAAGAGACATGTAACATACTGTGGGGCCAGGTCCCGCTCGACGCCATGTTTAGCGTGGATGTCTCCGCATCCCCCTTCCCCCAGCTTGACGGAGCGGCGGCCCGCCCGTTTGCCCCATGTGGTTTTAACATAGGCTGCCATTGGGCAGTGAGAAATTCCTCGAACGTTTGCACGTTCTGGCGTTTCTGGTTTTGGAGATGCCTCGGGAGAACACGCTGGGACTTGGAGAAGTGCGCACGTACTTTTGTGACCCTCCGGCCGACCAGGCCATCGGTCGGATGGCGTGCTTCTGCGAGCCCCAGCGACCACGGCGGCGACCTGCGACCGACGCTCCTGTCTGTATGTTCTTCTATTTTCCTTTTCTGAGGGCTCGCGGTCGCGGGTGCGCTAGCCGGGGTTAGGCTCTCCTTCCTTGCATGGTTATTTTTGCGTGTTATTCTGTGTTCGCGTGTTGTTCATTGTTAATGTCCTTGGTTTGTTATCGTGCTCGCGTGTTGTTAATTGTTATCGTTACTCTTTGTTTACATTTAATTCGATCTTTATTCGGCCTTGTTATTGTTTGTATTATTTTAACCGTTATTAAATCACCATGCACGGAGAGTTGCGCCTAATGTTCTCCTCCTTTGCCGCGTGCGACGGTTCGCGCCGCCCTGCCTCGAGTCGGGCCGCGGGTCGAAGCGCGCGGCAGCGCGGCGATGGCATGGCTGAGATAGCTAGCGCGCGTACGCGACGACCTCATTCTCTGCTCGTTGAGTGCTCGAACCCACGACAGGGGGTTGCTAGCGGTGATGCCGCTGCTAGCAGTAGTAATTAGTAGAGAATTAACCCCTACATTTTGGCGCCCAACTAAGTGGGGCCAGGGGCCTTGCCCTTGGTCGCTCAAACGACGAGCAGGTGTCGGCAGAGTGGGGAAGTTGTGTTCGGTTCCCAGCGTCAAATGCGCTTTGGTTGAGGTTGGCCGTCTCTGCCGTGTATCGCGCGCATCTCTTTCTTTGTCTGTCCCCCCTTTTTCTCTGTCTACGTATCGTGGTGTGAGGAGAGGCAAATGTCACTTCTCAAACGGATTGGTAACCCGCTTCGAAGTTGTGTGAGGCGAAGCGCGGTAGAGGAAAGGCGTGATGCAAGTTGCCACCGAGTTGCAGCAGTTCGTTCTTGGTGGCGGAAACTCGTTGGATTTACCAAGGCTTCCATCATGCCATGGCCGGGAGATTGACCATCGTGTCCCCCGTGCGACGTTCAAGTCGGTGAGTCCAACGGTTTTCTTTAGACTTCGCGTCGTGCGCGTCTTTCTTCAGCAAAATTCAGAACCAGTGAAAGAGTCCGGGTCGCCGAAAGTCTCTTTTCTTTAAAAGTTGACGGCGCTGTTCGGTGCACATGGCCGACTTGCACCGAGGGAGGCAAATATGGCGGAAAGGCCGCTGAGGTGAACAAAGAAGTAGAAGGAAGACCCTTCTTCCATGAATAGCCCGTCGGGCACCTGTCTATCTTCGCGCACGCAGAAGGGGAGAGCGTTTCAGCGTCCCCGCGGCGGGAGAGAAGGAGGCCACTGTGGCGATAATCAGCCGGCCGGTCGGGGGGAAAGGATGAAAGAGGGGGTCTATCCTCACCGGACTCACCTCCGGAATCTGCTTTTTCTCTTGTTTGTTGTTCTTTTGCTTTTTTCGTTTGGCCCGAAGAGCGACGTAGTTGACGGCAGAGTGACCCATGTGTACATAATGTAAATAGTTTCTTTCGCGGTTTTGTTTTTCGCCTCCGGGAGGCGAGGCGCCTGAATGTGTTGGTACTGCACATGGCGCGCGCGCGTAGTATCGCTGTCTTGTATTGCGGCGAGCGCGGGTTTTGGGCTTGAAGCGGCTTGTGTAGCCGTGGCCCTGGAGAGAAAGGGGTCCACTCTGCGCGGTCTGTACGAGCTCGGCCACAGTATCATGCCACCTTAGCGGTTAGCGCCGTGTTTACGCGCGTCGGCAGTGGCACCCCCCCGACAGCAGAGGAGAGCGATTGCGCGCCCCTGTAGTAATTCTGGCCAGTCGTCAGAGCGGAAGGCTTTAGTTAAAGTTACTGTGCTCTGCGATTGGGCACGGTGCAGTGTGAATGCTCAGCTGTCGCCGTCCCTTCCGCGTCTGTTCATTCCGTAGGCAACACGTTGTGGATCTCCCGTTTCGTTTGGTGTCACGGATGGGCAGAGTGCGTTCGTGGAAGGATCATCCGCTAGTGTAAGGTCATGCGGCATCGCACTAGTGAAGACCACGTTTACATTGGTTACTGGCCGACTGATTCCAGACGGAGAGATAACCTGACAGAGAAGTCTCTCTTTTTCTCTTTCTACGCTTTCTCTAGTTTCTCTTCGCTGTCTTTGGTTCTTTACTAAGTGTTCCTTTTTGTTTACGTACCGTTTCCTTATTTTTGGGTTTTTGGTTTTTTCGCTACATTAAGAATGATTTCTAGCCCCGTGTTGTTTTACTGTTCTTTGGTTTACTCTGGGTTCTTGGAATGCGCGACCGTTTTTGATCTTTTGTGGTTGTTTTCTTGTTCGTTATTTCAACTGAGTTTGGTTCTTGTTCTGCGCGACTGTTCTTTTTTGTTGTTGTTTTGTTTGTTGTTTTTCTGCCGCGCTGATTTGGCGGCCGAAGTCTGCGTGTACGGAGCGGGGCGGCGTCGACGGCGAGGCTGCGGACGGAGCCGTGGTCGCGGCACTTGGTGCGGCCAGGAAGTCGACAGGGTCGACGGCACGTGAGACCTGCTGCGGCCGGCGTCCAGAGTTCGTGAAGAGAAGCCGTGGCGCGCCAGCTTCATGGGACATTTGAGAGACTTGTCGGTTGTGTTGTCGCGTTTGTTTCCTTGTTTTTGTTTTGGTTTGGGGCCCTCGGATTTTATTGCGTATTGGCACCGTCGGTATTGTTTTTTTAGGGGGGCTTTTAAGGAGGGAGGGATGTGGGGCCGGGTCCCGCTCGACCCCATGTTTAGCATGGATGTCTCCGCATCCCCCTTCCCCCAGCTTGACGGAGTGGCGGCCCGCCCGTTTGCCCCATGTGGTTTTAACATAGGCTGCCATTGGGCAGTGAGAAATTCCTCGAACGTTTGCACGTTCTGGCGTTTCTGGTTTTGGAGATGCCTCGGGAGAACACGCTGGGACTTGGAGAAGTGCGCACGTACTTTTGTGACCCTCCGGCCGACCAGGCCATCGGTCGGATGGCGTGCTTCTGCGAGCCCCAGCGACCACGGCGGCGACCTGCGACCGACGCTCCTGTCTGTATGTTCTTCTTCTATTTTCCTTTTCTGAGGGCTCGCGGTCGCGGGTGCGCTAGCCGGGGTTAGGCTCTCCTTCCTTGCATGGTTATTTTTGCGTGTTATTCTGTGTTCGCGTGTTGTTCATTGTTAATGTCCTTGGTTTGTTATCGTGCTCGCGTGTTGTTAATCGTTATCGTTACTCTTTGTTTACATTTAATTCGATCTTTATTCGGCCTTGTTATTGTTTGTATTATTTTAACCGTTATTAAATCACCATGCACGGAGAGTTGCGCCTAATGTTCTCCTCCTTTGCCGCGTGCCACGGTTCGCGCCGCCCTGCCCCGAGTCGGGCCGCGGGTCGAAGCGCGCGGCAGCGCGGCGATGCCATGGCTGAGATAGCTAGCGCGCGTACGCGACGACCTCATTCTCTGCTCGTTGAGTGCTCGAACCCACGACAGGGGGTTGCTAGCGGCGATGCCGCTGCTAGCAGTAGTAATTAGAAGAGTTAACCCCCTACAATACACACTGCACGTCGCGTGTGTGCTACGTGTTACTTGCTCTTTCCCGTCCTGGATGCGCTATACAGCGGATGCTATGAATCACCAAGGCCGCCGTGCAACCCTGGTTCTTGAAGGAAGCCGCAGGCATAAGACAAAGCAAAAGAGTGCAAACATTTTATTGAAGTTGCACATGAAGGACTCCACCAGGGGGCGCCGACTAGTGCAAGTGTACAAACATCGGCCCCTGCTTCTTTCAATGATTTCAGTTGGACAGATTTTGTGCCTTCTGATACTTTTTGGGGTACCAGACACGGCAAGTTACGGGGATCACGTCGATACCACATTTTCGTCTGTGAGTGGTCCCTTTGCTGGATTTTCAAGTCTGTTCGTCCAGACAATGCCGCTCGGCCGCTAGGCCTAATCGGCTTGGCGTACTTCGGCGACGACGCGGCGGAGGAGCGTCTCCTCCGCGCGGCCGTGCCTGTTCTTCACAAGGTGACCATGCAAATCACCGTGGAGGGCAAGGATATCACTCCCGAAAAATACCTGAAGTCCGGGTGGACTACGGCCCTTTCAAGACGCAACACGCAAGGAACGCCCACGCGGGGCGGGCAGACGCGCTCGGCATAACGCGGAGGAGGCATCGGCGGGACACGCACTTCCGCTGACGTGAAAATGCGGATCGTCGCTGCGTCCAAGCTCCCACCTATGCCGAGGGAGCACTACAGGATCATATTTAGGCCCAGGGGAGGTCTAAATGTGAAGACTGTGAGTCAAATCCAGGTGGCCCATGCTCTCGCGTTGGCAGCTTGGCTTGCTCCGGCCGAGATCGCCAACGATATTGTGTGTCCCAACGTCATGCAAAACATTTTGGTCGTGAGTACGCCGGCGGAGAAGAATGCACGGGCATACTCGAGACTAGAATCAATCACAGTTGGAGTGGCAAACTACGAGGTCAGCTCCTACTTGGCAGCGCCGGACAAGACATGTAAGGGGGTCGTCAAGGGCGTCGACCTCGACTTCAATGCACAAGAGCTCACAGGCATGATTGTACACCCTAGGAATCCGAAGGCTCTGGAGGTGAAGCGCATCAAGAACACCACTACGGTCGTCGTTCTCTTTGATGGCCTAAAGGTACCCAATTACGTTGTGTGTGGACCAAGCGTGCTTCGCTGCACGCTCTACCGCAGACAAGCGGACGTATGCTACGCCTGCAGCAGACTGGGACACCGGGCCGATGTTTGTCCGACACCCGAAAACACGACCTGTAGGAGGTGCGGCATTGCATCCCCGGCAGACGACCACATTTGTAAGCCAGAATGTGCCCTGTGTGGGGGCTCTCATACCACGGCAGGCAGGTCATGTAAGCACCGATTTCACATGCCGTACGTCGTTCGCAGAAGAAGGAGGGAGCGCCAGCGAGTCAAGCCACCTGCCCGGAGCCCAGAAGGAGCCCAGAGCAGGTCACCTTCGAGAGGACGCTCCAAGACGCCACGCTTCCGTTCCAGGAGACGCTCGCTCTCCAGAGGACGTTCCCGCTCCAGGGGTCCACCAGCTGTGAGCATCGAGGAGCCACCTGCGGCCGGGCAGACCGAGGGGGCCGATCGACTCAAGGGAACTACGCTAAGAGTAAGGAGGGCTTCATCACCACCGCCAGAGCATAGCGCGGCTAGGATGTTACAGCTAGAACGCGAGAACGCTTCGCTCAGGAACGCTTTAGGGCAGCTGAGGGCTAAGATAGACGAGATGAAGTGGGCTGGACAGGAAAAACCGGTTCAACGCCCTCTGCCACCCCTAACCGAGAGTGTCGAAACGCCAACAGGAACGCCGATGGAAATCCCTACCGAGACGCCTGCGCCCCGGTGTTCCGCCAAGAAGCGAGTGCTCTCTAAACCCATACTAGACGAGGGCCTCGAAGAGCTCACAGCGGAGTTAAGAGGATTCCAGCCCGAATAGAGGGACGCGCTCAAAGCCCTCAGCGAAGCGGTCTCTGCTATAAACGCGAGAGTCGATTCAGTCGAATCTAAGATAACAATCACGGATCAGCTGTCCGGATCAGCCGTGCGAGACGTATCTCCATCGGCAGATAGCTCTACAGTCCAGGCATCCCACAATTCTGCGCAGCTGGCGTCTGCGCATGGCGTTTTGGATGACAGGATAAACGATGGTCGCAACCATGGCGGGTCAAGATAGTGAAATAGTTGTTTGGCAGTGGAACTGCTGTGGCTCCCAACGTAAAAAGGCGTTCCTGCAGCAGTTTGTCAGATCCGATCCCAACAGACCTCACGTCATTTTACTACAGGAGACACTGGCTGACTCGCTTTCTCTTTTGGGGGACGAATCTCATTCGGTATACGGACAGGGCAAAAGAGGAATTTGTACACTACTCTCGAAAAAGTTCACCTTCGTGGTACACAGTTTGGTTATGGATCACAGTAAAATGGAGCACTCGCTAATCGAGCTCATTCCTAGTAGCCAGCTCAGCGATAGTCTTTTTATTCTTCACATTTACAGCTCCCCGCGAGATATGAGGCAGCGTTTTACATCTCTCATTTCAAAGGCGGTACGCAAGGCGGCAGGGTCCCCGCTTGTAGTGGCTGGTGACTTCAATGCTCCGCATCAGGAGTGGGGATACCACAGTGGTACGGCCAAGGGGGCGAACCTCTTGCGAGCGGCGTCCGACTACGGTCTCACCCTGGTCACAGACCCGTCCTTTCCAAATAGGATGGGAAACTCTTGCACGAGGGACACCACGCCGGACCTTACTTTCGTGGCTAACGTTGGGGCCACCGCGTGGTGCAATCTCAATGAGAGCTTGGGCAGCGATCACTGCGTGCTGGCCACGTCATTGGTGGTGCGTAAGAGGTCGCCGAAAAAGTTTACGATTACCGACTGGGATCTTTTCCGCAAAATCAGGGAGGGGAGGGGAGTCGAAACACCTGCTTCTCTAGATAGTTGGGTAGCGCAGCTTAAGGAAGATGTTGAGCCCGTCACCAAGTGCCGTTGCCACCGACTTGAATGAAGACAGGATGGACAGCTGATTGGCACATCTTCTGGAGGCGAAAGGGGCCCACCTGGCTAGATGGAAAGGCCAGCGGCTGAACCGCAGAGCCCGAACAAAGATCGCGGATTTGAATCGCACCATAGATATGCACTGTCAGATGCTTTCCAAGCAACAGTTGGATGAGATATGCAACTCGGTGGACGGCCAGATGCGAACTGGTGGTAAATGGAACCTGCTCAAGCATTTGCTAAATGAATCCAATTCCAGGGCTAATCAGGTGCGCGCCACTGATAAGGATTTTACATTCGGCCCGCCAGACCAACTACGATACGGCAATACTAGAGTCGCTTGCCAAAAGCTATGTACTTATAGCTACTTCGGATGATGTGGTCTATCCGCCTTAAAAGGGTCCTCCGATGGACATTTTCGACGAGCCCTTTAGCGTGCCCGAGGTGAGGGATGTCCTCAAGGGCCTCAGTGGCCGCTCTGCTCCGGGTCAGGACAGAATTTCAGACAGACTTCTTCGCAACGTGGACGACGAGTCGACCGCATTCCTAACCGAGGAGATAAATCGGGCCTGGAAGATGGGTGCGGTTCCAGAATCGTGGAAGCTGGCATCGGTCGTCCTAATTTCGAAGCCGGGGCGCGCTCCTGACATAACCAATCTCAGGCCGATCTCACTCACATCGTGCATAGGAAAAGTAGCCTAACATCTGATTAAGAACCGTGTATCCAAGCACATTGAGGACCGCGGTCTTTTTCCTTATAACATGATTGGCTTTCGACACTCCCTTTCCACTCAGGATGCCATGAAGATGATAAAATATCAGATCGTCGATAGGAACACGAGAGACGTCAGGGCCATTCTGAGTTTAGATCTAGAGAAGGCTTTCGATAACGTCTCCCACGCCCACATACTCGATTCTATCTCAGACCTAGGTCTAGGCAAGAACTTCCACGCATTTGTCCGCTCGTTCCTTAGACACAGAAAGGCCACACTAAAGGTTGGGGACCTCCGGTCAGGGCCCATCAAGCTCGGCTCGAGAGGGACGCCGCAGGGTTCAGTGGTATCCCCGCTCCTGGTCAACATCGCCATGTGCAAATTGTCTCAGAGGCTCTCGGAAATCGAAGGCATCAACCATACTCTCTACGCGGACGACATCACGCGGTGCATCGGAGGCTGCGCGGAGGCATCGGAGGCTACGCGGTGCATCGGAGGCTGCGAGGGTAGGGTGAATGGAAGCACTTCAGGAAGCGCTGGATCGCACAGAGGATTTTCTCGCTGGGACGGGGCTTCGCCTCTCGTCGAGCAAGTCGGAGCTCCTTCTGTACAGACCTACTAGAAGGGGGGTTAAGCCCAAGGGCTGGGTCCCCCTGTCGGAGGTCAATATTCACTCCGCAATAGCGAGGGACACTCCATTCCCAGAGTTGAGGTCATCAGGGTACTCGGGATGCTCATCGAATCGAACGGATGTAACGGGCATACCATCGCCAAAATCACCGCAAAAATGGACAGCACGATACGTTTAATTACCCGGGTCTCGAACAGTCGAGGTGGAATCAGGGAGGACAATCTCTTGAAGCTATTGCACGCGTTCTTGATGAGCCATATCACATACATGGCGGCCATGCACTGCTGGCAGGAGCACGAAAAGAAGAAGCTCAACATACTCCTTCGCAAAAGCATCAAACGTGTGCTGGGTGTTCCGATGAATGCCATCACAACGCGGCTCATGCAGCTCGGGGTCCACAACACGTTAGAGGAAATTATCGAGGCGGAGTACACGGCACAGACTGCCAGGCTGTCTACTTCGCCCGCTGGTAGGGAGATTCTGGCAGTTCTGGGCTGTAATCCACCTCTCGAGGAAGAACGAATGTTTAGCCTTACTAAGGAGCAGCGAGCCAGTATAACTGTCTCCCCGCTTCCCCGCAACATGCATCCGCAGCACAATGTAGGCAGGCGTCAGGCCAGAGGCGCGGCCTTACTAAAACAAGTTCGCGACGACCCGTACCCCGCATGCTTTGTGGACGCCGCGCAGTACTGCAGATCGACGAATTTTGCGGCCGTCATAGTGGACCACAGTGGCGCCGTTCTCAACTCCGCGTCTCTCGTGAATACCACCCCGGCTAGAGCCGAGCAGGCCGCGGTGGCTCTTGCTTTACTTGACGAGAGTAGACATCAAGTCTACACCGATTCTCGCGCGGCTGTCAGAGCCTTTTGTTTGCGCCGAGGTCGCACACATCCTTGGAGATAGAGCCATTTCATCACACACCATCACGTGGTTTCCTGCTCATCTATAGGTCGCACTTGTCCTCTCTGACTAACCTCAACGAGGTCGCCCATACCCGCGCGCGCGAGCTAACCCACCGCGCCGGGTCGAACGGAGGTGGTACCCCGCAGATTATTCGGGAGGTCTTTCGAGATCCGTTATTCACTTTCAACGAGGTTTCAAAGCACTACCAGCTGTCTAGGCGTACGTTTCCTCTTCCACACCAGAACCTTTCCAGGCCCCAGGCTGCAACGCTTCGAATGCTGCAGACAAAATCTTACCCTAGTCTGTCGACCCTAAGCTCATATACGGACACATTTGAACCGGACTGTCCCCGATTGTGGCGAACGAAGCACTTCAGATCACATGCTCTGGCGGTGTCCCTCCTTACGGGGCCCTCAACGCATCACTGAAGAAGAATGGTGCTCCGAGATAAGGAGCTCCAATCTGCTACATCAGCTAAGGGCCGTCCAGAGGGCCCACGACGCGGCGGTGAGGCTCGGCCTCCCCGTCCCCACGTGGGAGCGGCCCGCGGCGCTGCCGCCCTGAACGGCTGCGGTGCTCCTCAGGACTATATTATTAAAGTTCATTATCTGTCTGTCTGTCTGTCTGCACATGACTTGTTCAGTATTGTATGCCAGCATAAAGAGTGAATCAATTTAGACCCCTAAGACCCCAACAAACAATTTGACCCCTAAGACCCCAACATCGAGGCAAGAGCGTCATTGCTGTGGTATTAGGTGCCAAAGCCACGGTAAGACTACGAAGCAAGCTGCAGTGGAGGGCTCCAGAAATTCTGCCCACCTGGGGTTCTAAAATGCACTGACATCGCACATTACACAGGCCTCTAGCATTTCGTCTTCATCCAAATACAACCGCCACGGCCGGAATCCAACCCACGACTGCAGCCGGGCACCACAACAAATTATGGAAGGGATGGAAGAGAACTTCAGTAAATGTCATGTATGATAAGCTGCGAATTTCACATGCTCCTTATAATGGCGCAAACGCTGTCGAAAGCACCACGGGCAGGGCAAAATGAATGTAAACATACCAAAATGTCTCTGGCATCTTAAGTTATATCTACATACAGTTCTATTATGTTATACTCTTACGTAACATGCAATCTGAATAAAGTTCTAAGACAGTGAATATAGCTAAACCAATTTTATTAAAATACATCAAACTACTCCGCTTGAGAACATGACAGTCCACAGCACAATGGTAACAATGGTTATCAACTGCAATTGAACAGGTGATGTCTTTGGTAAAAGTCAACATTTCACACAAGCGGACTTGCCTTTGTCAGGCAAAATCTTCTCTCTAGCAGGTTTATAAGAACGCTCTACCCCTCTACCCCAGTGAACTAAATGGGTGCATGCAGTAAGGCAAGGAAAATCAGTATGTTCAACTAAAGGAGTTGCATTTATGGCAAGATTAAGGACAGTGCTGCTAGCCCTCTCAAGCATGCAATACAGAAACCGAAATTATAATTGCGCAGGAGCCCATTCGGTAGGCTGTTTTCCAGCTTACACACTTTTCACAATGATCATTTTGCACGCTGCATGCCAGGGGCCACCACATGTATGTCGCCAATCAATACCTGATTTGGGTGCCAGCTTCTCCAGGCTCCAGGAATGCTCTGCTAATAGGTCAGGCTTTCTTTAGCTTTATTTTTTTTAAATGTGACCGCCGGGTGCACTGTGGCTGCTTGGCTAACTCAACAACACGTATTGAGGAAAAAAATGTGGACAAGCAGAGGCGTTTTGCTTTGTCAAATGATAAAAATGTACTGGTGACTTAATGGGCTCATTTTTTGATGACTTACAACCACAATACATCCGCATCAGCTGTACAAGCAGTGCACGCTTTACGAACACTTATAATGCACACAATCCTGCGGGGTGAAATAAATTAAACTGTCATGCACTGGAAGTCACTGCTCAGCCAACATATCATACAGCAACAACACAGCGTCATCATCGCTACTGCAGCTGCACTGCAAGTGACTGCTGCATCTTCTCCATTCAAGCAGACATGAGGCTACTACATTTGTCGCCATCAGCTGTGAACATAAAATTTAATATTGCATTGTATGGACATAAGGATAAAGAAAAGTGTGATAATTTGCCTCTGCAGTGTTAACCAAACTTATGTCAGCAACCAACTCACTGCTCAAGTTGGTTAACAAAATAGCAACTGTCTTAGCAGTGCTTGAGGCTTTCTAGCCACTGTAAACAAATGAGCAGGCACTGACCAGCAGGCACTCAAAGGCAGCTGTTATCACAGGATAAAATACTGCACCAATCACAGGCACAGTAAAAGTTCTATAGTATGGAGAGAGAAGTTTTGTAGAGTTACTGGGCAGTAAAAATAAACAGCACACTTGACAGAAACTGGGCTCTATCAAGTGCGTAGCCTATTCTCCATCGCTTATTTTTTAAAAAAAAAACTAAACACACTAGACTGACAATATGCAACGATTTACGTTACCACTCACTGTTGTCAGCTGCATCATTGTCATTCTAATAGTAATACAATGTTTACCAACGACATGTCTGCTGACTAACCGGCTGAATGTTTAAATTGGTTTATTCAACTGCACACTAACTGACGTCATTGTGAGCAGACAGAATAGCAACGAAAACACAGGTGCAAGTGTCACACCATTGGCAGCGTACTGACAATATGAATTGGCAGTAACAAGAACATTACTACAGGCCATCAGTGCATTCTCTACATGTCATTTGCTTCTCATCCAGGGAAGCTTGACAAAGTGTCCGTGCACTCTGAATATGGAAAAGGAAGATTTCAAAACAATGTAGGACCATATCCTAATAAGATTCTCATTTAAATGAACAGCTTGCACATAATTGTTTTAGTAGGGAATAGGACAAGGGTTTTGCAGTTTCATAAGCAGAAGACACAGCAACAAGAGATAATAGAGAAAAAGAACACAGGATGAATGCCAAATGCCAATTGAAAACTTGTGCCAAAACACTTGCCATGTACTGATGTATGTCAGACTGGTCTCAGCAAGGACCAGTCAGAACAAAATGCAAGCCAATAAGATAATGTGTTCTTTACTCTGCAAGGCAAATGAAGCCTGCATGATACATTCTATCAATAATTTCTTGTTGCATCAGGTCCTGTGAATGTACAATATTGTGGTGCTAGCAAACTGGGGAACACAGCGACAATCTTGGCAGTGATGTGACAGGTGCAATCTTGCCTGGCTCTACAGGGTGGTATTGCCACAATTAGTTGCAGATAAGGGTGCTGAATGCACCATTGAAGTGGGGTGTGCTTGGTCCTAGTGGTCTTCGCTTTATCCATACCTCACTTTGCCTTAACCTTCAGAGTTTGTGATTTGCCAGTCTACTTTGGAATAAAGCCCATGCCGCTAGTAGGAACAGTAATTAAAACTTGAATGTTGAAGCAAGAAGCAATGGGTGATTCCATGTATGCAGGAAAGTACAGCTACATTAGTGAGCTGACTTTGCTCAGCATCATGCTCTGCTTTCCAGCTGTCCAACTTAAGGTGCCATACAAGCTTTTCCGTGGCCTAGTTATTTCTGATGTTCTCAACCAGCCACATGTTTTCGAAGTGTACCCTGAGATGAAGCCACATTTAATTCACATCAGGTAACAATGGGCAAGTAATGCGGCAGCACTGCTTTCTTTTCGCTTTGTCATAAAAAAATGTGTCCCATGTGCTGGCTGACAGCCTCATTGCATAAACGCTTTGGCAGAGGCAAGCTTTTCACAGTAAAGGTTTCTACTGCAGAAAAACATTTACGGAGCATTAAGAAGGGTGAAAGTAGGGCGCATAATGGCACTGAGCGAAGTGAACTTAGTAAAATAGCTGTACTTTCCTTTGTAGCATATGGATTGACCCATGCCTAAGTATGTGGCCTCTCACTACAATGTTCCAGTTTCAGTTCCTGCCCCAATTAAGTTGTGCAGACCCATTGACAATCATGAACTAGTTGAAAGCTAAAAGTCAGCTGCAAAGTAAGAGACATGAGCAGTTACGCCTTATGCTATACTTTAAAGGTATATTCACTCCTACTTTCTGATGATCATGTGTTTGTTGGTTGGATGAGCCATTGCAGCACAGTAGAGCCTTGCAGGGCAGTCCGGCGATTTTCCAGTGTCTACAGATCTTAGTGAAATTTTCAATGTATGTTGTCCTTTTCACTGTAATAATATACGCCAAGTCAGGCAGTTGCAAGTCATTTAGTTTTCCTGAAAATAAATTTTAAATCTTTTCAGCAGATTCCCATGCGGGCCACCTTCTGTTTTCGGCGTCATTACCTTCAACACTGACTACCCGAGCAGGCGAGCTGTCAAGAGCAATACGGTGACACTTCAGTGCTCAAATTGTCGCTGTAAAGTTTTAAAAAGCTGGCATAACTCAATATATTCTCAGATTACATCGTCAGTTTAATTTTTCTGGCACCAGCTTCATATTTATGATGATAAGCACACTTGTGAGGTCACGGCATACACTGCTTCATTTGGTTATTATATAAAATAATGTGAGAGGTTTTGAGCAAATTGAACCACCCTGCCTGCTATAGGACTATCAGTGCCATTGGAAAAGACCAATATCAGGAAATGGAGAAAAAATTGACAGAGTTGCCCCTTAAGATGAACTTGAAGGGACCGTGAAAATTTGTCCTCTTATCAGAAGTACCCCAAAAAGGAGGTGACAAGATAACTGGTGCATCCAAACAACTCTCAATTAAAATAGTGAAAGCAGTAGGTTTAGAGTGGAGAGCCAAGTGTAAGAGGTTCACTTATTTTGCCTCTGCATGAGACAGGATGGTAGCTTCAAGCATTCCTGCATGGGTTTATCCTCATATGTGTATGTCAGGCTGATTTGGTCAGAATGTTGTTATTCGCATCAACATATCAAGACATTATCATGCTTCCAATACATGTTGCCACATCATTTCCTATCATGACTGGAACTAGTTGGCTCCCTACTGGCTGAGCAAGCCCAAAAAATAAAAAAGCTCATTGTTCACCGCACTAGAGTAACTTAAGTTAGTTGGACACGAAGCAGCTGTTTTATTTTATTAAACAGACTTTTTACACTGAGTGCAAAACCAACCAGATGCTCCCACATCGTTTGCTACTCCTAGAGTTCTTAGCAGAGTTTGTCTTAAGAGGAGTTTACCGTATTATGCATATTATGAATTTGTGAATACATTACGAACCCCTGGAAGGCTAAGCTAGCATGCAGTTGTCTCATAATTGCTGAAATTCTGGATGTGCCATCAAGTTTGCCAACATAGTGCACTAGCATGGTTCTGATGTAACAGAAAATTGTCAAAGTAGCCCATGTCACCACTCTTCAAAGCATGGCTCAAATTTGGGCTACTTGGTACATGTTGAGAATAAGTGGGGAAACCCTGCACTCCACAGGTGGCTGTTCCCAGGAGGTGCCCCATGAACGAGCGAACAGTTGATGATAGTCTGCACTCACTTGGTAATGTCTGCTTGCATTCTTGATTGTATTTATGCAGTACGAAATTTCTTAACCTATACTCAGCATGCATCAGACAAAACCCTCGACTGTATTGCAAACTCCTGCACTTCAAGGTGTCACAATAGGCATATCTCTTTTTTCCTACTGTCCTTCTTGAGCACGGTGTGTGACATATGTCAGTACATGGCACGTCTTTTGGACGCATTTTCAGGTGGCAATTGACACTTGACCTGCAGCTAGGCGTTATGTGTTTCTTTTACAGCGTAAGCTGTTATGAGATCACAACAACGGCGCCGTAGTTGTCCGCCGCCGCCGCCGCCGCCGCCGGTGTCCGTAACCAATATCGCTCCTCCACGGCCGGGCTCAAGGAGTGACACGCGCGCACTTGTGCGCGCGTCGCGTTGCTTCAGCCCGGCCGTGGCTCCTCGTGATGAACAGGACAACTGCTGCCATCTATTGGCGCTGCTCCGCATAGCCTTCGAAATGCGTTTTTACGAAGCGCTGCCTCGTGAAGCAGTTTTGTCGTATCGCTCCACGCACCACGCGACAGGCGATGTGCGCAGCCCCGACGGCAACCTGACATGTCTCTTCGATATACCTGATGGCGCCTCCTCGCAAGATGCGGACCGCTGTTGAAGAAGTGAATCGCAGAGTTACGCGCGCGGCTGCAGTAGGGCGACGTCGGGCACAGCAGACCGCTCTGCAGAGAGGAGCCCAAACCGCAGAGTTATGGCGCAGGGGATACCCACCGCCTGTACTTGCACGTAGTTTCCCCAAGCGTTTACAATGGCCTCTAGTAAGGTCGCTCCTTCAGCTTACGCTGTCACTGTCCTGCGATTCCGCGCAGGCCTGGCTCTTTTTTTGTCATGCTGTCCTTTAGTACTTATGAAACTGCTTTGATTTATATGTGGCAATGTAGAAACCACATTCCGGAAATGTGTTAGCAGAATTATGTATAGCATTGTGTTCATTGAAAGAGAAATGTAGCAATGTAGCACACAATCCTATGGATGCAAACAAGATTATATCGGCAAATAATATATATTGCAACAAGTATATAAAAAGACTACGCTAAAAGCAACCGCTCCTATTTAAAGTGCAAATCATACAGTGTATGCTACAGGCTCAATGTACTTGAAAGCACTGTTGCCTATGTATTACAACAGCACACAGCAGCTATCGTACAGAAGAATAACACAGAACAGCCCTCACATCCACCATCCTGTCTTCTTTAGAACTCTTCAATTCGTTGAACCTTATAAACTGGCAAAGAACAATAAACATTTGCAGACTTAGTGGCTAGAACTACTCAATATGTATTCTAGTTTCTAATATTCATACATTCGTAATTTTAACACAATACTGAAATGTCAAACGTATTTTCATTTATTTATTTATTTATTTATTTATTTATTTATTTATTTATTTATTTATTACTGCAGACACTTAGGTCCAATCAGGTGGGCAGTTTCAATAGAACATGATTAACAGAAAATGGCATAACAAATTTTTTTCGGGTAACTGGTATAAATACAGCCATAACAAATACAAAAGCGACATGGAAAACATTTTCGTAATTAATGCAAGAACGGGAATAATGAACAAAAGGAAACTACATATTGTCACGAGCCTTCAGGGGCGTTGTAGGGTTGCTGGTAGCTGGGGGGCTAGCTTCGGCCAAAAGGCGTCCTTCGGGGCTGGCTCTCAAGCGGGGAAGAAACGCGCGGTCTTCTTCTTTCTCGTCGGCTAGCGCCATTCCAGTCTTCGACCCACTACACGTAGGTGGCATTATCCCCCATCGCGAAAAAAATAACAGTATTGCCTGCATGCCACAACACAGTCCGAAACACACGAATGGAAACTACTAAAGAAGCAAGAGCTACAAACGCGCAACGTAAGGTTTCATGCGCACAACATGAACAATGTCTGAACTCGGTGGGCTTTGGTTCCTGGTCCGTGTCTGCGGCGTCCTATGCGGGACCACTTCGTAGTTCACGTCGCTGATGCGGCGTAGGACTGTATTGGCCTCGAGATCTTGGAGTGGCGCCCTCTCGCGTGTGACGTCAGAGCGGGGACTCCGATTTCAACCGCGCTGCAGCAGCCGCTGCTCCTGTACGCGTGTCGTCTGCTTCACGTGAGAACTTTGTCGAACGAACAGCCTCGCGACGGTCAACTAACGCCTGCAACGATTGTTTTCGAGTGTAATCTTGAACTTGTTTTAGTTGCGGCCCAATCGACAGGGCCAAGAAATCCCCCGGATGGCCGACGAGTGCGCCGATGCCACCGACGGCATTGCTCGTAAGAAAGTGAAACTATGTGTGAGTGTTCGCGCTCGTTATCTTGTTTCCGCCGTACGATACTAATTAGTTTGGGTGTTTCTTTCAATATTACAGTAAGCGTGCCGTTCTCGAGCATCTACAAGTATGTAGATAAAGCTTGCGAAACGTCGCGGTGTCTCATCGAGGGCGAGGCGGTGTACGACGCAGGCCACGTTGTTGAATGCGCGGTCGAGGCCGTCAACGGAGGTCGCATCACCGTCGCCGCTCTCGTCCTCCAAACAAGTGGACTCACCAACCCACCGCACAACGTCTCTGTCGTGATCGACAGCAGTGAAGTGGCCAATGCTCGCTGCTCGTGCAAAGCAGAGTGAGGCAATGTCAACGTGTAACATAACATAGAATTTATGTTCACTGCTGGTCCGCAGTTGGTGTCGAGCTCATATCGCCTTTTGCATTGTGTTAATGTTTCTAAATTAAGAGGCAAGTTCACTATTGAGACTAGTTTGAATGTTTAATGTTGGCACCATGATATATTTAATTGCGGCACCATTTCTATTATTTCTATAAATGAAAAGAGACTTCGTAGGTGACTTCGTGGCTTCGTAGGTAAAATACGTATGTACACCATCCAGACGCACCCGTAGTCTCATACATCCTGCGCCGCTCAGCTGAGCTCACGAGGCGCGCTTACCCGCGAGGCGATTCGGAGGTCGCGTCGTCGGCTACCTGTCTAGGGGCCTTCGCGGCAGGTTGTGGGACGGCACCGCACCTGGTGTAAGTCGCCTATGCTTATAGCCTGCGTGCAATAAACGGCTTAAGTATTGGCGAGGCGCTTAAACACGGTCACAAACTTACCGAAGAGTGGCGCGTACGGTGGGTAGCAGAAGTCACTGTCCGCGAAGTGTTTGCTGCACACGGTCGATGAATTAGGCGTGGGGCGCTTTCCCATTCTGAGCTTGACCATCCACTTCTTCTTCAGCTTTGGGTCCTTAGGATAGTTGTGAAAGCTAACGCCTCTTTCACGAGCGGACGAAGTACACTGAGGCACAGAGCAGTACTTCACCATTGCGCAGCACTCGCCGCGGAGACAAGCGGCCGCAGTTCTAAAAAACAAAGAGCCGTAGTTCTAAATGAACGTTAAAAGCAGACCCACGGTTGTTCGAACAGCGTCAGTAGCCACCATACGCGAGATAACCAACTGAACTGCTTTTTTGTTGAGATTTACCGCAACGGTGGCTTCAACACGGCGCTGGGCCTACGTAGCAGACGAAAGCGCGCGAATCCCCGCTCTGACGTCATACAGGCGCCGTTCGCAGCGCCGCCATCGGTCGCACACCAGGCGAATAAGGACCAAAGTACCGGCTTAGTAGCTTCTCGCAGAGGCCGCGGCGACGCACGGGGGTCCACACCCATACTTGATCTCCGGGGTTGTAGGATACTGCTCTGCGACCGATGTTGTAGCGCCGGGCGTCTGCTTGCTGCTGCTGACCGATGTGGAGCCGTGCGAGCTGCCTAGCTTCCTCGGCACGCTCTGCAAATTCCTCTGCGTCAGGTGTCAGCCGGTCAGCCTCTTGACATGGCAGCATAGCGTCCAGCATAGTCTGCACTTCCCGACCGTAAAGAAGGCGAAATGGTGTAAATCGCGTCGTCTCTTGCGCTGCGGTGTTATACGCGAAGGTCACGTAAGGCAAGATCCGGTCCCATGTTTTATGTTGAACGTCGATGTACATGGAGATCATGTCTGTAACGGTCTTGTTTAAACGCTCGGTGAGCCCGTTGGTCTGTGGATGGTAGGCTGTCGTCTTGCGATGTCTAGTGTTACTGAGTTCAAAGACTTCTTCTATAAGCTGCGCTGTGAATACTGTCCCCTGTCCGTTATCACAGTGGATGGAGCACCGTGCCGCAGTACGATGTGGCGCATGAAGAATTGCGCTACTTCAGAAGCCGTAGCTCGTGGTATGGCCTGCGTCTCGGCATAGCGCGTTAAATAATTAGTAGCGACGATTACCCATTTGTTCCCATCGGCAGACTAAGGAAATGGTCCGAGAATGTCCATGCCCACTTGATCTAAGGGTGTGCGAGGAGGTTCAATTGGCTGAAGCAAGCCAGCCGGCTTAAGGGAAGGTGTCTTTCGGCGCTGGCATTCACGACAGCTTTTTGCGTACTCTTTGACGTTAGCCGAAAGCCCAGGCCAATAATACATCTCACTCACTCTGGCGAGTGTTCGCGAGGAGCCCAAATGGCCAGATGTGGGCTCGTCGTGGCAAGCAAAGAGCACGTCGTCTCGCATGTCTCTTGGCACTACGAGGAGGTAGGCACGGCTGTTCGAACGGGCGTTCTTCTTATACAATACGTTGTCTCGCATACAGAAAGACGTCATGGAGCGGGACAGATGACGTGGTATGGTAGCATCGCGGCCCTCTAGGTGGTCTATGATCGGTCGGAGGTCCGCGTCGTCTCGCTGCCGTCTGATCAAGTCCTCTGAGCTAATGGCGCCAAGGAAACCATCATCGTAATCGTCCTCTGCTTCCCGACTGACCGGGTGCATAGGTGCGCGCGACAATGTGTCAGCGTCGTCGTGCTTACGGCCAGACTTATACACGATGGTGACGTTAAATTCTTGTAGCCGCAAGCTCCACTGTGCGAGTCGTCCTGAGGGGTCGCGCATGCTTGCCAACCAACAAAGCGCATGGTGGTCCGTCACTACCTTGAAAGGACGACCATAAAGGTAGGGGCGAAACTTGGTGATCGCCCACACGACAGCGAGGCACTCTTTCTCCGTAGCCGAATAATTCGCCTCAGCACGGGATAGTGAGCGGCTGGCATAGGCTATGACTCTTTCGGCACCATGCTGACGCTGGACGAGCACAGCGCCAAGACCAATGTTACTGGCGTCGGTGTGCACCTCTGTATCAGCATCATCGTCAAAATGAGCGAGAACGGGTGCTGTTTGCATTCGCTGTCGTAGTTCAGCAAAGGCAGCCTGTTGCTCATTATCCCAGACAAAAGGCGTGTCGTCACACGTAAGGCGTGTGAGGGGTTCAGCGATCCTCGAAAACCCGTGGATGAACCTGCGATAGTAGGCGCACAAACCAAGGAAGCGACGGACGGCCTTCTTATCGGTAGGAGCAGGAAATGCGGCTACAGTGGTAAGCTTGTCTGGATCGGGCCGGACACCTTCGGCGCTTACCACGTTCCCGAGAAACTTGAGCTCCTCATAGCCAAAGTGACACTTCTCTGGCTTCAGTGTAAGATCAGCCGACTGGATAGCTGTTAGCACAGTCCGCAGGCGGTTAAGATGCTGCTCGAAGCTTTCAGAAAAAACTACGACATCGGCTCGGTAACACAAGCGAAATCAACCGAGGCATAAAGTTAGGAGGCTCTCTGCACTGCTGCACTCCATCTAAGAGAGGGTGCTCAGACAGACCGCGCGTTTCTTCCCCGCTTGAGAGCCAGCCCCGACGGACGCCTTTTGGCCGAAGCTAGTCCCCCAGCTACCAGCAACCCTACAACGCCCCTGAAGGCTCGTGACAACTGGTGGAGGAGCGGGGTAACCATATCGGATGTTGCAGACCCCTCCAGGGAGTCGCTCCACAAGCCCAGTACCTATCAGCACTCCCGTGCACCTCCACCAGTTGTCACGAGCCTTCAGGGGCGTTGTAGGGTTGCTGGTAGCTGGGGGGCTAGCTTCGGCCAAAAGGCGTCCGTCGGGGCTGGCTCTCAAGCGGGGAAGAAATGCGCGGTCTTCTTTCTCGTCGGCTAGCGCCATTCTGGTCTTCGACCCACTACGCGTAGGTGGCATTATCAATACTACATTACGTTTTGCAATTATAGTAGGGATAGGTACAACAATAAATAACGAAATAAAAAACAACAACACTCAAATATGAGAAAACTGAGATGGCGATACATTGCTATTTCACTGTGGAAGCAGAAACTATTGCGAAGGAGGAATAGATACTAGGAGGATGCCTGAGTAATTTCGTTCCAATCTGAGGCCGTTCGTGGAAAATATGAATAATTATATGTGTCTGTTCCGCAGAAATAAGGAGTTAAGGATTTAGAGTGGTGATGCCTTGTGGGTCTGGCTGTTAAGCGTTTGAGATACAGAGATGAGTCAATCGCAAGTTTGCGGTCGAGAAGAAGAGAAGGCAGGTCAATTCTAATCTGTTTTCGGCGCACGCTAAGAAGGGGAATGTTGTTAGCTTTCATTATTTCAGATGAAGAGTCAACTCGTGAGAACTTATTAAAAATAAACCGCACTGCTTTCCTCTGTATTCGTTCTAGACAATTAATATTAGTTTGAGTGTATGGGTCCCATATTGCACTGGCATATTCTAATTTAGGTCTTATCGAAGAATAATAGGGCAATATTTTAGCATTACTTGGTGCGTCGCGAAGTTTATGTTTTAGAAAGCAGAGGTTTCTGAATGCAGATGACCAAATGCTATTGACATGCGCATTCCAGGATAAGGTATTGTGACACCTGAGTATTTGTAACTGTCGACTTGCCTAAGTGGCGCAGAACAAAGTCTGTACGTGAAAGGCAGGGGTGTTTTTTTACGCGTTATAGGGAGGAGTACGGTTTTATCGGCGTTCAGAACCATTCCCCATTTTTCGCACCACTGGAAAACGTTACTTAAATTGTTATTTAACTCCATTTGATCCTCGGGGCGAAAAATTTTAAACAATACGCAGTCGTCTGCAAACAATCGTATGCGAACACCAGGGGTGACTACGTTAACTATATCATTAATATAAACCAAGAAGAGCAGGGGCCCAGGACACTGCCCTGTGGCCCCCCTGAAGTTACTGGCAAACTTTCAGAAAGTTTACCTCCAATGTCAGTATGTTGCTTCCTGTTGGTCAGGTAAGCCGAAATCCATGTGATGAAGAGTTCAGGGATGCGAATTATTTTAAGCTTTATAATTAGTTTATCATGCGGCACCTTGTCAAAAGCTTTGCCAAAATCAAGTAATATTACGTCTACTTGGCCTTTAGAATCATAAGATGAAGCGAACGAATGGGCTTCCCTTATTAATTGGGTTATTCTTCAATACACTTTCCGAAAGCCATGCTAATGCTCTGTTAGTGCAGCGTTATCATCCAGAAATGCACGCACACAATCGGCTGTAATATGCTCTACAAGCTTGCAGCATTGGGATGTTAGTGAAATTGGTCGATAATTTTGTATAAGTGACCTGTCGCCTTTCTTGAACACAGGTACAATCCGGGCAGTCTTCCAGTCGCTTGGCAGTTGTTCAGTCATAAGTGAGACCCGGAACGAAATGACAAGAAACTTGGCAAGAAGCTCGGCATGTCGCTTCAGAAATACGTTAGGGATTTCATCGGGACCACAAGAACTCTTAGCTTTCATATTGAGTAGCATATTAAATACACCAGCATAAGACAAAAAACACATCTGGTGGTTGGGGCAATGTGCCGTCACATGCGGATATAGTTGTACCAGAGAATACACTCTGGAAATAGTTGTTGAAGTGTTGAGCTACGTCACTGCGATCTGTTACCGGCTTCCTGTGAACTGATATTTGCGTAACTGGGTTCTTAGTTTCCTTTATGTACTGCCAAAACTTATCAGGATCGTTTTTTATGAAGTTAGGAAGTGATACCTTGAAAAAATACACTTTTGCTGTGTGAAGTGCACACTCGAGGTCGTCTTGCATCTGCCTTATTTTGTTGTTTTTCCCGTGCTTCTTTTTAAACTTTTTTATCCTGCGTTTTAGTTGAATGATGTTGCGACTCATCCAGGGCATTTGCTTTTTAACTTTCTTTAGTTTATTGGGGACGAAATTATCTAGGTAATAGTGGCACATATCTTTGAACTTGTTCCAAAGTAATTGGACGTTGTTGTCATCAAAATCAATCAAACAGGTTTCCATGTAATCAATAATGCCTGGGTTATTGGTATGAGAAAAGTGTTTGAAAGAATGCGCGGAGACGTGCTTATACTTTTGTAGTGGTTGAAGTGGTAATGATATGTTTACGAGAAGGTGATCAGAGAGCCCTGGCTCTACTTCTACAGTGTAATCAGAAAAATCACGACTGATGAACGCCAAATCTAACACCGTGCAAGTTGTATTTTGTACACGAGTTGGTTCATGGACTACGTGTAATATACCTTAACATAATAACAAACATGATGCTGTCATGTTTATTATGTGAACTACTCGCAACCACGCCTTGCCAATCTACTCCCGGCAGGTTAAAGTCACCGAGCAAAACAATTTTTTTTTTTCACGTGCATAGACATTTCATTATGAAGCGTCTCTAGTACATCCGTTGTGGCGTCCGGAGGTCTATAAAGTGCATACACCATAAACTTCGACCCCAGCAAGAGATCTTAGAACACGCAAGCTTTCGACACCTCCTACGTCGTCTAATAAAACCGCCTGAACACTATCTTTAACCAAGATCGCTACACCACCGCCCCTAGCTTGCCGATCTTCACGAAATACTGTATAAGAAGAGGGGAAAATGTCACTATCGCATATCTCCTCATTCAGCCAGGTTTCTGTTACAACAGTTACATGAGGATCATACTGTAGCAGCAAGATTTTTAAGGATTCGGTTTTGTTTTTGACACTGCGGATGTTTATATTCAATATTCATACTCGTTTACGAGCATAATAGACATCGTGCTAACATTCCACGTGCGTGGACTGTCCGGTTTTCAGAATTTTAACACGTTTATTCAGTGTCTCATCCCAAAAGAAATATTCTGTACCAATTCTTAGTCTGTCGTGAATAAGCGAGACCTTCCTCCCGAGCTGCTTTTCATTCTTCGCACTTTCCCAGAGTAGCTTTCGTTTTCTTAATGTTGATGCGGAATAGTCATTCTGGATGAATATTGAGCTGTGTTTTAATTTTTTTACAATGGTGAAGATTGCCTTTGTTTCGTTGAAATCTTGTAAGTAAGTGATCATTGGGCTCTTGCTTTTGTGATGCCCAAGCCGGTGAACGCGGCCAATGGATTTACAATTCACGCGAAGTTTATCTTCGCACACGCCTTTTACAACTTTTCCTTTAAGTGAAGTTTCTGTTTCATCGGATGATTCAGGTATTCCATGAACTATCAAATTAGATCATCTGCTTCAGTCCTCCAGATCTGCGAGTTTTTCTGCTTGAAAGTTTATGATATGCTCTACCGACTGTAGCGCTGCATGCACTTTATCAGCTTGTCCAGAAGGAAGGGGGGCTTCAGAGCTATTTTCATACACTTTATCGTGCAGCCTTTCTGTCGTCTTTTTCATGTCTGCTATTTCTGCTTTTAATTCACTTAAGCCAGACCGCAACGCCTTCTGGCCTTCAAGCAGCTCTTCAAAAAGTTCTTTTTGTGTAGGTCCAGGGTTTAGTTCTACATCGCCACGCAACAGCAACTTGAGCATAAACACACAATCACAAGCAATGCTGTAGCACCGTTTGGGGCACGGCAGGACCACAAGGCCTGGACAGTCACTTCGAAATGTGCAGTGATGACAACTAACCTGCAGTACGAAAACAGTTTGCTGCTTAGCGTCATGGCATTGCCGGGTCCGCCGTGCCCAATGAAGTTGTGGTCGGGAGGCATCTGCTTTATATCCTCGGCTGTTGATGACGTCACGCCGTGTTGATAGATAAGTGTCGCTAGAAGTTCCGCGCCATCATGAGACGATGCTAGTTGATTTGATGACAAGACCAGTTTCAAAGGCTGATATGCATAGTTGGCATGGCGCGACTCATGGCACACCTGACTAGTCGTTGATAAACCTGCGGTGATTCCCAGCAAACCCTGCAGTACGAAAAACAGTTTCCTGCTTAGCGTCATGGCATTGCCGGGTCCGCCGTGCCCAATCTCCTCAGATGATGTTGCCCAATCTCATGAGACTCCAATACATGCAATAGACAACACATGAATCCCTGAAAAGCATCGTTCTCTGTAACTTTCTCGCACAGAAATAGGCTACAATTTTAGCCACTATAGCACACATAAAATATGTCATCACAGAGATTCATTTAGTACAAAGCCCCAACACTTACGCGAATGCAGGGTGTTCCATTGTACTAACGATGCATTTCAAAACGCGCGCATTCTGTTTAAAAAGGAGCCTTCGTGTGGATCCTGAAGATCAAGGCAGACAAGCTGAAGCTGCGCAAGCAACCGGGGCCTTCATAGGAAAAGGATCCATACCAAGTTCATTGATACCGTTGAGACAGCAGGAAACGAAGAGGGAGTATCCTGAAAATAAACACATGAATTAGGTACTAATGAATGTGCAAGGTGACACTGCTTGATTATTCCAATGCAACATTACAGGCTGTCGAAGGAAACTAGACAGCGCAAATGAAACAGACTAGACAAAGAAGAAACACACAGTACCCCAAACAGGTTACCACTCGTGACTAATATTTATTGTGTTTCATCTCTTTTAATGTATACAGCACAGCCAATGGGCACAAATACACTGCACATCATGGTCATAATTCATCTTCAGTGATATGCGCGGCTAAGGCATCGTATCTGAAGGCTACAAATCCTTGTCGCGCAAGGCAACGGATGTATAACTTACAGTGGAGCCGCCTTTCTAATGTGGCAATGCCTCCGAATTTACCTAGCAATGCCACTCCTGCCCAGAATCCTAATACTGCTGTGCAATGGCACATAGGTACAGGATCTACAATACGTAGGTATATGGAACGAAGCCTTATTGACAGCAGAAGCTCGTGTTCCCCTGCTAGAACATCGACGCAACAGCCAGTCTGTCCGATATACGCCTTACCACACGTGAGAGGAATCTTGTAAACTACGACTACAGGGCAGACAACATACCAGATGGTATTGTTCTTCTCACAAGTGGGTTTCTCTGGTGCTGCCAAAATACGTGGGCAAAGCCCAACGAGCTTGCGTGGTGCTGAAAACGCAATAGGCACATTGTACACTCAGCCACATATTCTTATTTGTGCGATATCTTATGCACATAGAGCACCCCTTCAGGTCTTTAACTTCTGAGCACATCCTCATGTTGCTTTTTGCCCTTCATTTTGTGAAGCAGCATCCCAGACACCACTACCAGTATCGAGCAAGGGAAATCACCTGCCTGCAGGTGCTCAGTCTCCCACTTCGAACTACTCTGTACCAAGACTTCACCAGTACCGATTCAAAGCATTGGGCTGTGACTGCTCACTTTATACCTTACTATGTGTTGAGTAATACGGTAAAAGCTCTTTACGTGCATGCAGAGTGTACATCCAGCAAATCTGTTGTCCACTAAAAAGCATGTTCATGTCTAAAACTGCACCTTGTCAGTGTTAGGAAGCTCATAGGTAGTAGGCAATACATTTTATGGGAGTACTGTCCGCGTGCTCGTAAAACGCTTTTGCCATGACTTGGCACATAGTAAGGTAGTACAACGAGCAATTGCAGCACAATACCTTGAATTCGTACTGTCGAAGTCTTGTGTACTGTTGGTACAGGATAGTTCTAAGTGGCAGACTGAGCACCTGCAGGTAGCTGATTTAGCTTGCTCGATACTGGTAGCAGTATCCAAGACATTTCTTCAGAAAATGGAGAGCAAAAAGAAACTCGAGACGCTCTCAGAACCAAAAGACATGAAGTGGTGCCCTAAGTGGATAACGTATCACAGAATCTAAAAAATGTGGCTGAAAGGAACAATGTGCCTATTGCATCTTCAGCGCCACACAGGCTCAGTGGGCATTGCCCATGTATTTCGGCACCATCAAAGGAACGCATTTGTGGGAAGAACCATAGCACATGGTATGTTGATTGCACTGTAGCTGTAGTTTGAGGTCCTCTTACATGTGGCAAAGTGTATATCGGATATCACACAAACTGGTCATTGCGTCAATGTTCGAGCAAGGGGACACAAGCTATCTGTTATTAGTAAGGCTCCTTTCCATTTACGTGCACATTACAGGTCCTGCACCTGCGTTCCATTGTTCAGTAGTATTAGGATTCCGGGCAGGAGGGGCAATGCTAGGGAAACTTTGGAGGCATACGTCATTAGAAAGAAAGGTAGCGCCAGTGTAAGTGATAAATCCATTGTCTTGCGCAGCAAGGGGTTGTAGCTCTTAGATACAATGCGTTAATCCGCATCTTTGGTGATATGCACGGCTACGAACATTGTGTGCAGTGTGTTTGTGCCCATTTGCTCTTCTTATTATTAAGAGACGAATCATAAATATTAGTGGTGAGTGGCACCATTCTGGTGTACTGTGTGTTTCTTTTAGGAAGTTTAAACTCCTCCAGACACAGGTTAAAGAGAACCCGACGTGTGTTTCTTCTGTGCCTGGTCCTTTTTATTTGCTCTATCTAGTTTCCTTGACAGCATGAACCAACTAACCCAGCAACAATTCCTGTTAAGCA
>CM023485.1:126992625-127022268 GCA_013339685.2 Hyalomma asiaticum
TTGCTGGATGCCACAACACAGTCCGAAACACACGAATGGAAACTACTAAAGAAGCAAGAGCTACAAACGCGCAACGTAAGGTTTCATGCGCACAACATGAACAACGTCTGAACTCGGTGGGCTTTGGTTCCTGGTCCGTGTCTGCGGCGTCCTATGCGGGACCACTTCGTAGTTCACGTCGCTGATGCGGCGTAGGACTGTATAAGGACCAAAGTACCGGCTTAGTAGCTTCTCGCAGAGGCCGCGGCGACGCACGGGGGTCCACACCCATACTTGATCTCCGGGGTTGTAGGATACTGCTCTGCGACCGATGTTGTAGCGCCGGGCGTCTGCTTGCTGCTGCTGACCGATGTGGAGCCGTGCGTGCTGCCTAGCTTCCTCGGCACGCTCTGCAAATTCCTCTGCGTCAGGTGTCAGGCGGTCAGCGTCTGACATGGCAGCATAGCGTCCAGCATAGTCTGCACTTCCCGACCGTAAAGAAGGCGAAATGGTGTAAATCGCGTCGTCCCTTGCGCTGCGGTGTTATACGCGAAGGTCACGTAAGGCAAGATCCGGTCCCATGTTTTATGTTGAACGTCGATGTACATGGAGATCATGTCTGTAACGGTCTTGTTTAAACGCTCGGTGAGCCCGTTGGTCTGTGGATGGTAGGCTGTCGTCTTGCGATGTCTAGTGTTACTGAGTTCAAAGACTTCTTCTATAAGCTGCGCTGTGAATACTGTCCCCTGTCCGTTATCACAGTGGATGGAGCACCGTGCCGCAGTACGATGTGGCGCATGAAGAATTGCGCTACTTCAGAAGCCGTAGCTCGTGGTATTGCCTGCGTCTCGGCATAGCGCGTTAAATAATCAGTAGCGACGATTACCCATTTGTTCCCATCGGCAGACAAAGGAAATGGTCCGAGAATGTCCATGCCCACTTGATCGAAGGGTGTGCGAGGAGGTTCAATTGGCTGAAGCAAGCCAGCCGGCTTAAGGGAAGGTGTCTTTCGGCGCTGGCATTCACGACAGCTTTTTGCGTACTCTTTGACGCTAGCCGAAAGCCCAGGCCAATAATACATCTCACTCACTCTGGCGAGTGTTCGCGAGGAGCCCAAATGGCCAGATGTGGGCTCGTCGTGGCAAGCAAAGAGCACGTCGTCTCGCATGTCTCTTGGCACTACGAGGAGGTAGGCACGGCTGTTCGAACGGGCGTTCTTCTTTTACAATACGTTGTCTCGCATACAGAAAGACGTCATGGAGCTGGACAGATGACGTGGTATGGTGGCATCGCGGCCCTCTAGGTGGTCTATGATCGGTCGGAGGTCCGCGTCGTCTCGCTGCCGTCTGATCAAGTCCGCTGAGCTAATGGCGCCAAGGAAACCATCATCGTCATCGTCCTCTGCTTCCCGACTGACCGGGTGCATAGGTGCGCGCGACAATGTGTCAGCGTCCTCGTGCTTACGGCCAGACTTATACACGATGGTGACGTTAAATTCTTGTAGCCGCAAGCTCCACTGTGCGAGTCGTCCTGAGGGGTCGCGCATGCTTGCGACAAAGACATGCTTGCGACAACAAAGCGCATGGTGGTCCGTCACTACTTTGAAAGGACGACCATAAAGGTAGGGGCGAAACTTGGTGATCGCCCACACGACTGCGAGGCACTCTTTCTCCGTAGCCGAATAATTCGCCTCAGCACGCGATAGTGAGCGGCTGGCATAGGCTATGACTCTTTCGGCACCATGCTGACGCTGGACGAGCACAGCGCCAAGACCAATGTTACTGGCGTCGGTGTGCACCTCTGTATCAGCATCATCGTCAAAATGAGCGAGAACGGGTGCTGTTTGCATTCGCTGTCGTAGTTCAGCAAAGGCAGCCTGTTGCTCATTATCCCAGACAAAAGGCGTGTCGTCACACGTAAGGCGTGTGAGGGGTTCAGCGATCCTCGAAAAGCCGTGGATGAACCTGCGATAGTAGGCGCACAAACCAAGGAAGCGACGGACGGCCTTCTTATCGGTAGGAGCAGGAAATGCGGCTACAGTGGTAAGCTTGTCTGGATCGGGCCGGACACCTTCGGCGCTTACCACGTTCCCGAGAAACTTGAGCTCCTCATAGCCAAAGTGGCACTTCTCTGGCTTCAGTGTAAGATCAGCCGACTGGATAGCTGTTAGCACAGTCCGCAGGCGGTTAAGATGCTGCTCGAATCTTTCAGAAAAAACTACGACATCGGCTCGGTAACACAAGCGAAATCAACCGAGGCATAAAGTTAGGAGGCTCTCTGCACTGCTGCACTCCAGCTAAGAGAGGGTGCTCAGACAGACCGCACGTTTCTTCCCCGCTTGAGAGCCAGCCCCGACGGACGCCTTTTGGCTGAAGCTAGTCCCCCAGCTACCAGCAACCCTACAACGCCCCTGAAGGCTCGTGACAACTGGTGGAGGTGCACGGGAGTGCTGATAGGTACTGGGCTTGTGGAACGACTCCCTGGAGGGGTCTGCAACATCCGATATCGTTACCCCGCTCCTCCACCAGTTGTCACGAGCCTTCAGGGGCGTTGTAGGGTTGCTGGTAGCCGGGGGACTAGCTTCGGCCAAAAGGCGTCCGTCGGGGCTGGCTCTCAAGCGGGGAAGAAACGCGCGGTCTTCTTCTTTCTCGTCGGCTAGCGCCATTCCGGTCTTCGACCCACTACGCGTAGGTGGCATTATCAATACTACATTACGTTTTGCAATTATAGTAGGGATAGGTGCAACAATAAATAATGAAATAAAAAACAACAACACTCAAAGATGAGAAAACTGAGATGGCGATACATTGCTATTTCACTGTGGAAGCAGAAACTATTGCGAAGGAGGAATAGATACTAGGAGGATGCCTGAGTAATTTCGTTCCAATCTGAGGCCGTTCGTGGAAAATATGAATACTTATAAGTGTCTGTTCCGCAGAAATAAGGTGTTAAGGATTTAGAGTGGTGATGCCTTGTGGGTCTGGCTGTTAAGCGTTTTGAGATACAGAGATGAGTCAATCGCAAGTTTGCGGTCGAGAAGAAGAGAAGGCAGGTCAATTCTAATCTGTTTTCGGCGCACGCTAAGAAGGGGAATGTTGTTAGCTTTCATTATTTCAGATGAAGAGTCAACTCGTGAGAACTTATTAAAAATAAACCGCACTGCTTTCCTCTGTATTCGTTCTAGACAATTATTGTTAGTTTGAGTGTATGGGTCCCATATTGCACTGGCATATTCTAATTTAGGTCTTATCAAAGAATAATAGGGCAATATTTTAGCATTACTTGGTGCGTCGCGAAGTTTATGTTTTAGAAAGCAGAGGTTTCTGAATGCAGATGAGCAAATGCTATTGACATGTGCATTCCAGGATAAGGTATTGTGACACCTGAGTATTTGTAACTGTCGACTTGCCTAAGTGGCGAAGAACAAAGTCTGTACGTGAAAGGCAGGGGTGTTTTTTTACGCGTTATAGGGAGGAGTACGGTTTTATCGGCGTTCAGAACCATTCCCCATTTTTCGCACCACTGGAAAACGTTACTTAAATTGTTATTTAACTCCATTTGATCCTCGGGGCGAAAAATTTTAAACAATACGCAGTCGTCTGCAAACAATCGTATGCGAACACCAGGGGTGACTACGTTAACTATATCATTAATATAAACCAAGAAGAGCAGGGGCCCAGGACACTGCCCTGTGGCCCCCCTGAAGTTACTGGCAAACTTTCAGAAAGTTTACCTCCAATGTCAGTATGTTGCTTCCTGTTCGTCAGGTAAGCCGAAATCCATGTGATGAAGTGTTCAGGGATGCCAATTATTTTAAGCTTTATAATTAGTTTATCATGCGGCACCTTGTCAAAAGCTTTGCCAAAATCAAGTAATATTACGTCTACTTGGCCTTTAGAATCATAAGATGAAGCGAACGAATGGGCTTCCCTTATTAATTGGGTTATTGCTGAATACGCTTTCCGAAAGCCATGCTAATGCTCTGTTAGTGCAGCGTTATCATCCAGAAATGCACGCACACAATCGGCTGTAATATGCTCTACAAGCTTGCAGCATTGGGATGTTAGTGAAATTGGTCGATAATTTTGTATAAGTGACCTGTCGCCTTTCTTGAACACAGGTACAATCCGGGCAGTCTTCCAGTCGCTTGGCAGTTGTTCAGTCATAAGTGAGACCCGGAACGAAATGACAAGAAACTTGGCAAGAAGCTCGGCATGTCGCTTCAGAAATATGTTAGGGATTTCATCGGGACCACAAGAACTCTTAGCTTTCAAATTGAGTAGCATATTAAATACACCAGCATAAGACAAAAAACTCACATCTGGTGGTTGGGGCAATGTGCCGTCACATGCGGATATAGTTGTACCAGAGAATACACTCTGGAAATAGTTGTTGAAGTGTTGAGCTACGTCACTGCGATCTATTACCGGCTTCCTGTGAACTGATATTTGCGTAACTGGTTTCTTAGTTTCTTTTATGTACTGCCAAAACTTATCAGGATCGTTTTTTATGAAGTTAGGAAGTGATACCTTGAAAAAATACACTTTTGCTGTGTGAAGTGCACACTCGAGGTCGTCTTGCATCTGCCTTATTTTGTTGTTTTTCCCGTGCTTCTTTTTAAACTTTTTTATCCTGCGTTTTAGTTGAATGATGTTGCGATTCATCCAGGGCATTTGCTTTTTAACTTTCTTTAGTTTATTGGGGACGAAATTATCTAGGTAATAGTGGCACATATCTTTGAACTTGTTCCAAAGTAATTGGACGTTGTTGTCATCAAAATCAATCAAACAGGTTTCCATGTAATCAATAATGCCTGGGTTATTGGTATGAGAAAAGTGTTTGAAGGAATGCGCGGAGACGTGCTTATACTTTTGTAGTGGTTGAAGTGGTAATGATAGGTTTACGAGAAGGTGATCAGAGAGCCCTGGCTCTACTTCTACAGTGTAATCAGAAAAATCACGACTGATGAACGCCAAATCTAACACCGTGCAAGTTGTATTTTGTACACGAGTTGGTTCATGGACTACGTGTATTAAATTATACCTTAACATAATAACAAACATGATGCTGTCATGTTTATTATGTGAACTACTCGCAACCACGCCTTGCCAATCTACTCCCGGCAGGTTAAAGTCACCGAGCAAAACAATTTTTTTAATCACGTGCATAGACATTTCATTATGAAGCGTCTCTAGTACATCCGTTGTGGCGTCCGGAGGTCTATAAAGTGCATACACCATAAACTTCGACCCCAGCAAGAGATCTTAGAACAAGCAAGCTTTCGGCATCTCCTACGTCGTCTAATAAAACCGCCTGAACACTATCTTTAACCAAGATCGCTACACCACCGCCCCTAGCTTGCCGGTCTTCGCGAAATACTGTATAAGAAGAGGGGAAAATATCACTATCGCATATCTCCTCATTCAGCCAGGTTTCTGTTAGAACAGTTACATGAGGATCATACTGTAGCAGCAAGATTTTTAAGGATTCGGTTTTGTTTTTGACACTGCGGATGTTTATATTCAATATTCATACTCGTTTACGAGCATCATAGACATCGTGCTGACATTCCACGTGCGTGGACTGTCCGGTTTTCAGAATTTTAACACGTTTATTCAGTGTCTCATCCCAAAAGAAATATTCTGTACCAATTCTTAGTCTGTCGTGAATAAGCGAGACCTTCCTCCCGAGCTGCTTTTCATTCTTCGCACTTTCCCAGAGTAGCTTTCGTTTTCTTAATGTTGATGCGGAATAGTCATTCTGGATGAATATTGAGCTGTGTTTTAATTTTTTTACAATGGCGAAGATTGCCTTTGTTTCGTTGAAATCTTGTAAGTAAATGATCATTGGGCTCTTGCTTTTGTGATGCCCAAGCCGGTGAACGCGGCCAATGGATTTACAATTCACGCGAAGTTTATCTTCGCACACGCCTTTTACAACTTTTCCTTTAAGTGAAGTTTCTGTTTCATCGGATGATTCAGGCATTCCATGAACTATCAAATTAGATCATCTGCTTCAGTCCTCCAGATCTGCGAGTTTTTCTGCTTGAAAGTTTATGATATGCTCTACCGACTGTAGCGCTGCATGCACTTTATCAGCTTGTCCTGAAGGAAGGGGGGCTTCAGAGCTATTTTCATACACTTTATCGTGCAGCCTTTCTGTCGTCTTTTTCATGTCTGCTATTTCTGCTTTTAATTCACTTAAGCCAGACCGCAACGCCTTCTGGCCTTCAAGCAGCTCTTCAAAAAGTTCTTTTTGTGTAGGTCCAGGGTTTACTTCTACATCGCCACGCAACAGCAACTTGAGCATAAACACACAATCACAAGCAATGCTGTAGCACCGTTTGGGGCACGGCAGGACCACAAGGCCTGGACAGTCACTTCGAAATGTGCAGTGATGACAACTAACCTGCAGTACGAAAACAGTTTGCTGCTTAGCGTCATGGCATTGCCGGGTCCGCCGTGCCCAATGAAGTTGTGGTCGGGAGGCATCTGCTTTATATCCTCGGCTGTTGATGACGTCACGCCGTGTTGATAGATAAGTGTCGCTAGAAGTTCCGCGCCATCATGAGACGATGCTAGTTGATTTGATGACAAGACCAGTTTCAAAGGCTGATATGCATAGTTGGCATGGCGCGACTCATGGCACACCTGACTAGTCGTTGATAAACCTGCGGTGATTCCCAGCAAACCCTGCAGTACGAAAAACAGTTTCCTGCTTAGCGTCATGGCATTGCCGGGTCCGCCGTGCCCAATCTCCTCAGATGATGTTGCCCAATCTCATGAGACTCCAATACATGCAATAGACAACACATGAATCCCTGAAAAGCATCGTTCTCTGTAACTTTCTCGCACAGAAATAGGCTACAATTTTAGCCACTATAGCACACATAAAATATGTCATCACAGAGATTCATTTAGTACAAAGCCCCAACACTTATGCGAATGCAGGGTGTTCCATTGTACTAACGATGCATTTCAAAACGCGCGCATTCTGTTTAAAAAGGAGCCTTCGTGTGGATCCTGAAGATCAAGGCAGACAAGCTGAAGCTGCGCAAGCAACCGGGGCCTTCATAGGAAAAGGATCCATACCAAGTTCATTGATACCGTTGAGACAGCAGGAAACGAAGAGGGAGTATCCTGAAAATAAACACATGAATTAGGTACGAATGAATGTGCAAGGTGACACCGCTTGATTATTCCAATGCAACATTACAGGCTGTCGAAGGAAACTAGATAGCGCAAATGAAACAGACTAGACAAAGAAACACACAGTACCCCAAACAGGTTACCACTCGTGACTAATATTTATTGTGTTTCATCTCTTTTAATGTATACAGCACAGCCAATGGGCACAAATACACTGCACATCATGGTCATAATTCATCTTCAGTGATATGCGCGGCTAAGGCATCGTATCTGAAGGCTACAAATCCTTGTCGCGCAAGGCAACGGATGTATAACTTACAGTGGAGCCACCTTTCTAATGTGGCAATGCCTCCGAATTTACCTAGCAATGCCACTCCTGCCCAGAATCCAAATACTGCTGTGCAATGGCACATAGGTACAGGATCTGCAATACGTAGGTATATGGAACGAAGCCTTATTGACAGCAGAAGCTCGTGTTCCCCTGCTAGAACATCGACGCAACAGCCAGTCTGTCCGATATACGCTTTACCACACGTGAGAGGAATCTTGTAAACTACGACTACAGGGCAGACAACATACCAGGTGGTATTGTTCTTCTCACAAGTGGGTTTCTCTGGTGCTGCCAAAATACGTGGGCAAAGCCCAACGAGCTTGCGTGGTGCTGAAAACGCAATAGGCACATTGTACACTCAGCCACATATTCTTATTTGTGCGATATCTTATGCCCAAACAGCACCCCTTCAGGTCTTTAACTTCTGAGCACATCCTCATGTTGATTTTTGCCCTTCATTTTGTGAAGGAGCATCCCAGACACCACTACCAGTATCGAGCAAGGGAAATCACCTGCCTGCAGGTGCTCAGTCTCCCACTTCGAACTACTCTGTACCAAGACTTCACCAGTACCGATTCAAAGCATTGGGCTGTGACTGCTCACTTTATACCTTACTATGTGTTGAGTAATACGGTAAAAGCTCTTTACGTGCATGCAGAGTGTACATCCAGCAAATCTGTTGTCCACTAAAAAGCATGTTCATGTCTAAAACTGCACCTTGTCAATGTTAGGAAGCTCATAGGTAGTAGGCAATACATTTTATGGGAGTACTGTCCGCGTGCTCGTAAAAAGCTTTTGCCATGACTTGGCACATAGTAAGGTAGTACAACGAGCAATTGCAGCACAATACCTTGAATTCGTACTGTCGAAGTCTTGTGTGCTGTTGGTACAGGATAGTTCTAAGTGGCAGACTGAGCACCTGCAGGTAGCTGATTTAGCTTGCTCGATACTGGTAGCAGTATCCAAGACATTCCTTCAGAAAATGGAGAGCAAAAAGAAACTCGAGACGCTCTCAGAACTAAAAGACATGAAGTGGTGCCCTAAGTGCATAACGTATCACAGAATCTAAAAAATGTGGCTGAAAGGAACAATGTGCCTATTGCATCTTCAGCGCCACACAGGCTCAGTGGGCATTGCCCATGTATTTCGGCACCATCAAAGGAACCCATTTGTGGGAAGAACCATAGCACATGGTATGTTGATTGCACTGTAGCTGTAGTTTGAGGTCCTCTTACATGTGGCAAAGTGTATATCGGATATCACACAAACTGGTCATTGCGTCAATGTTCGAGCAAGGGGACACAAGCTATCTGTTATTAGTAAGGCTCCTTTCCATTTACGTACACATTACAGGTCCTGCACCTGCGTTCCATTGTTCAGTAGTATTAGGATTCCGGGCAGGAGGGGCAATGCTAGGGAAACTTTGGAGGCATACGTCATTAGAAAGAAAGGTAGCGCCAGTGTAAGTGATAAATCCATTGTCTTGCGCAGCAAGGGGTTGTAGCTCTTAGATACAATGCGTTAATCCGCATCTTTGGTGATATGCACGGCTACGAACATTGTGTGCAGCGTGTTTGTGCCCATTTGCTCTTCTTATTATTAAGAGACGAATCATAAATATTAGTGGTGAGTGGCACCATTCTGGTGTACTGCGTGTTTCTTTTAGGAAGTTTAAACTCCTCCAGACACAGGTTAAAGAGAGCCCGACGTGTGTTTCTTCTGTGCCTGGTCCTTTTTATTTGCTCTATCTAGTTTCCTTTGACAGCATGAACCAACTAACCCAGCAACAATTCCTGTTAAGCATAATGGGCTTTTTGACAGTGCTTTGGTGATTATAAATTGTTGAACCGAGAATGTAATTGGGGCCAACATTTTGACAAGAGGACCTTTCTTCATCAGTGCAGCAGCTGCCTTCCGCAGCACCCTCTTTTTATGCCTTGCTCATGCTGCCCCTGCATGCAATGTGGAGAAGACCAAGCTTGTGTGCAGAGGATGGAAACACAAAAGCTTAGATACATGCTTCCTTCCACTCTTGCTCCTTCACCTTTGCAGCTGGAGAAGCATCAGCAATGCATATAAAGTGGTTGCTATGGAAGGCAGCTGCTACCCTGAAGAAGAAAGGTCCTCTTGTCGAAATGTTGGCTCCAAGTACATTCCTGGTTCAACAATTTATCATCAGTTTACCGCTTCATGTTCTCCGTGAACTTCTACTTTGTTTTGATTGATAGTGCTTGGTTACACATTGCCACTACACCACGTCTAGCCTGCCTGTCCGAGGTATCAAGACGAATGGTGGCACATTAACATAGTAATGGACTACATACAATTCTTGGAGAAAAGTGGAAGCCGTATTCTCTGTGCGTTTCTATTATTCTTCATGATTGTTATCAAAATGCCCAAACTGCCACTTTATATGCATTTGTTGTCGAAGATATGTCACGGCACAGTGAAAGTCGCAAACATGTTTTTTGATGAAAGATCCCTGTGATTTCCTCAATGATTTAATAATTCATTGAGGAGTTCTATTATTTGTTAGCTGCTAGGAAAGTTCTTTTGGATGTGACTTGCCTATACAGGGAATTTCTTAAATGTATTATTATCCACCTACACTGATCAGAGGGACCAATACTGAAATATAAAAACCCATATTTTGTAGTACAGGGAAGGGATTAGCAGAATTTGGACTACCAGTAATTCTCTAAAAATGAATTTTTAACTAACTTTTAATATCTGCAGACATTACTTAGGCTTTAGGATGCCTCAAAGAACTGACAACTGAATGAGACAGCAACCACAGAAATGAATTAATGAAATTAATGCTCTCTGTTATAATGTCCTCATTTGCTTATCCAACTACACTAAAGAACAGCATTAATGAGTATATTTTCACAGCATTGATAATTTTCTAATGCATGAGAAATGGTGTTCCATGTACAAAAATAAAAAAACCACATCAGTTATAATTTAGTGTGCCAAGGCACGTCTCACTATTGAAGCACAGAAAAAAGGGTGACATGAGAACTATGGACTAGTGCTGTTCTTGTCTTGTCCTTGTTTCTTTTCAACTGCTGTTTTTTTTTTCCTACTGAGGTCATGAACTAACTTGCTCAACACAGCACTGTACTTAGCTACATTTCACCACAGTGATCTTAAAGGGCCCTTAAACTACCTCCAATTATTTTTTAAACATTTCAATTAAACGCGTGCATCGAAACCAGAACGTTGTCACTATCAGTGATTCAAATGTGGCAGCACTACGCAATGCTGGTGAGTCGCGGAAAAAAAAAACAACCCTGTGCACCTGTCCGGGCTTTTACAGTGCATCCTGCTCGTCTTAATGGCACCAGTTGCAGGCACAGTTGATTAGTAAGATGAGAACCTACAACCTGTGGCAAGGTCCACATACCGATCAGCTGTATCGGCAAGGTCATTAGCGGCACGCTCGCAAAAGGCAATCTGGCGCAGCAACAACATCGCTTAGCTGGGAAGGTGCACATTGTTTTGAAGAGCACACTGGTGATGGCGGATCATGTCACATTTGGAGAACTCGGCGAGGAGCAGACAAGACCAACCAGACAATGCACATTCGAGGGGATTGAAGCAGGGATTCCAATTCAGTGATCAAACACATGTAACTCCGCTGTTACCGCACCTTTCCAAAAAACTATTGCAGCTAGTTATTCATTGCAGGCTCATGCACAACTGCAACACTGCCACTAAGTTTCGACATTGGGGTGCTCTAGGAGCCCTAAATACCAATCACAAGAGCATTTTGCGGCATCACCATAACATAGTACTCATTGCTTCCCTCAGTTGAAGACAGTTCCAAGTGAACAGCACTACGTGAGACCCTTTGTACAATAAATCATCAGTGCACAAAGGTCACAGTGTTAAGAGGTACATAAAGCTTAATGCAAAAAGCTTATGCATGCTTCAGACAGCCTATTGCGTTGTCGGTATTGAACATAACATAAAGTAAGAAGAAATCCTAGCTGTATGAGAGGCAATATGCAAGCTTTGATCACTAAAGAAAATGTTTGTACATTAAATGTCTCTGTTACATAAATGCGATGGCACTGCAGTTACCATGTCTATAAACATATCAAATTGGATGAATCACATGATCGGATTCGAACTTTATGTCACTGTGTGGAAAATATGTAAGAAACTTTACATAGGATATAGGATATGCAGCACAAACCACTCAAGTGCTGAAGGAGAGGTAAGTGAGCATGAAGGAAATCAGAGGGATAAACAATCCCGCCAACTACCGGCGACACTCCGTCAGACACATGCAACATAAATAGATTAGTAAAACCACCAGTAATATTTAGACAAAGCTTAGCAAGGTAAGGATTTGCCTAGGCTCAAAAGTGTGAATTCCTTATCATGTAAAGCCACTGATGGTTGACTTCCGCATCTGTTGCAGTGTACGTACAGACCAGTTGACTAGATTCAAGAACAATTAAAGGATTCTGTAGGCCAAATTTAAGAAGGAACAAAAGAAGCTGTTTCATACATTTTTATAACATATACATTTTATGAATATTGTTATCTCCTTTCTCTAGGTTACAATTTCTCTCTACAGCCACTATGTGTGTCTGCTTTTCCTGTGGCTGACCTGAGGGTGCTGTTTGCCACGGCTAATGGTGTTAGGTCATTGTTTGCCTTCAGCATATTCTCTCAGACAGTTCAGCACTTTGTGGAGCTTGGGCTTTCCTCTTGAAAACAAGTACACCCCACTTGTTATTTCCTTCAGCATCTCCTTTTTCCTTTTAGCATTCTTCCAAATAATCGCTGTATTAGTGCCTTACCTGCAGCTTCAGGTGCCTCTCTTCTGTGACCTGCACCACAGCTCTTTACAGCACAAAAAATAAGTTGGCTAAAATTAAGAGATAATTTTTCAAAATTAAGAGAGCTGTGCTAGCTCTCAAGCTAGCCTTCAAAAGGAACGTGGACAAATATATTCTGATCGCAACGTGTTCAATATCTATCCACATTTGGTAGATTTCATCTCACCTGGTTTTCGCTTGCGAACAAGCCAAGCGCACAGGTACAAGTTGCTACTCAGGACGCAGTTAAATTTGCTATCTTATTTCCGAATGCTCAAGAGGTCTACTACAGCCTCCCGCTCATCAATTCCGGGAAGCACGCGCTCGCCCTCGGCGCGTCCTTCCCGGCGCGTGCCTCTCTCTATCCCGGCGCGTGCCTCTGCTGTCTTGTGAGAGAGAGAGAGCGAAAGGCACCCGTTGGCTATGCAAACGCTCTTTCTTAGAGGGGTCCGCCGCGGTGGTGTAGTGGTTACGGTACTCGGCTGCCACCCAAAATACGCGGGTTCGATCCCGGCCGCGGCGGTCGCATTTTCGATGGAGGCGAAAATGTCAGAGGCCCGTGTACTGTGCATTGTCAGTGCACGTTAAAGAACCCCAGGTGGTCTGAATTTTCGGAGCCCTCCATTACGGCCTTTCTCTCCTCTCTATCTCTTTCACTCCCTTTCCCCCACCCCCACGGACGCTTAGCCGTGCTCCCTACATGGGCTGCAGAAATTAGCGTCCTTTCCTAACCGAACCACAAGCACAATCAAACGCTCTTTCTTAGAGGAACGCTCGCAAAGAAGGAGAACGCGCCCTCCCCCGCGAGAGACAACGTTGGCGCAGGCAGCGGTTCCTAGCGAGTTTCTTGATTGAGAAATACCGACTGCTTGCGTTGGAGGAGCGTTCACCGGCAACCCATATATCTATATATTATATATATATATATATATATATATATATATATATATATATATATATCGTACTTAGCAAGCAAGAGATCGAAGGAGAAGGCGACGAGGAAGAAGAGGCGCGTGCAATGGAATAAAGCATGGCGGATCAACCACGGCACGGCTCCCGTCTGTAGCTTTACATATATATCATCATCATCATCAGCCAATTTTATGTCCACTGCAGGACGAAGGCCTCTCCCAATCCTCGCCATCCTTGCCTGTCCTGCGCGAGCTGATTCCATTTGATGCCTGCGAATTTCTTGATTTCGTCCCCCCATCTTACTCTCTGCCGCCCACGGCTGCGCTTACCCTCTCTTGGTATCCATTCCGTCGTTCTGACTGTCCATCGGTTATCTAGCCTTCTCATCACGTGGCCTGCCCATGTCCATTTTTTCTTCTTAATATCGTTCATTATGTCGGCGACCCCCGCTTGTTCTCTGACCCACTCGGCTGTCTTCCTATCCCTTAGTGTAACGCCTATCATTTTCCGTTCCATCGCCCGCTGCGCGGTGTCTCTAGCTCTCTAGCTTCTTTGTAATTCTCCAGGTTTCTGATCCGTAAGTCAGTACTGGCGGGATGCAGTAGTTATATAGTTTCTGCTTGAGTGATAGTGGTAGGTTTCCGTTCATGAGTTGTGAATGTCTCCCATATGCGCGCCATCCCATGTTTATTCTACGGTGGATTTCTTTTATATGGGTGGGTTCTCCATTAAGTAGCTGGCCTAGGTACAGATATTCTTCTACGACTTCTAATGTATGGGTTTCGACCTTGAATAGACGTTTTTTCGCCGTGCCACTTAGCATTACCTTTGTTTTCTGCATGTTCATCCTTAATCCTACCTTAGCGCTTTCTCGGCTTAAATCTTCAATCATCTTTTGCAATTCGTCGCCATCATTCCTAAAGAGTACTATGTCATCTGCAAATCGCAGGTTACTCAGATATTCGCCGTTAATCCTGAGCCCTGTCTCTTCCCAGTCTAACCTTTTGAAGATTTCTTCCAAACATGCAGTAAATAGCATGGGAGAAATTGTATCTCCCTGTCTGACACCTTTCTGTATTGGGATTTTTCTGCTTTTCTTATGGAGGAGCAGAGTGGCTGTAGAATCTTTATAGATGTTGGCTATTGTGTTTATATAGCTATCACATATTCCTTGACGACGTAGTGCCTCCAGAACTGCTGGTATCTCTACCGTGTCGAAAGCCTTTTCGTAATCTATGAAAGCCATATAGAGGGGTTTGTTGTATTCAGCGGATTTCTCGATTACTTGATTGACCGCATGCAGGTGGTCCATGGCAGAGTATCCTTTTCTGAACCCTGCTTGCTCTCTGGGTTGATTAAATTCAAGTGTGGCCTTTATTCTGTTTGAGATAACCTTTGTGAATATTTTGTAAAGTGCTGAGAGTAGACTGATCGGCCTGTAGTTCCTCAAGTCTTTAACATCTCCCTTCTTATGTAATAATAGAATATTTTCATTTTCCCAGCTTTCGGGTACATTTGAAGTTTTGAGGCATTGAGTGTATAGTGTCGCGAGCTTTCCAGTTAGGAAGTCTTCGCCATCTTTGATCAAGTCGGCGGTTATGCCGTGATCTCCAGCCGCTTTTCCGCGGGACATGCCCTGTATTGCTTTCCTAACTTCGTCCGCAGTGACGCATGGGATTTCGTAGTCCTGCTCGGCATTTAATACACTCACGGTGGGGATACTCGTATTTGAGCTGTATAGTTCGGAATAGAAATCCTCCGCCACATTGGTTATGCCACTGAAGTTAGTAACGATGTTGCCCTGCTTATCTTTCACTGCATGCATTATGTTCTTTCCCGCACAAAGCTTCCTTTTGGTTGTTTTGATGCTGACTGCCTTTTCTGACGGCTGCTTCTATTTCTTTCACGTTATGGTTACGTACGTCCCTGACTCTACTTTTACTGATGAGCTTAGATAGCTCAGCGTATTCTATCTTGTCTCTTGAGTTAGTTATTCTCATCTGTTGGCGTTGCTTGATTAGATTTTTAGTAGACTCCGAGAGTTTACTCACAACATGTCTTGGTGCTTTGCCCCCTACTTCGATTGCTGTTTCGGTGATCAGATTAGTAATGTCTTCGTTCGTCTTCTCTATATCCTCATTATCTTCCTGTCCTAGAGCCTCATACTCGTTCTTAAGTGCAATTCTAAATTCTTCTCTTTTCGCCCTGACGCTATCGGGGTTGGCCTGTTTCCGTGTGGATTAACTTTGTCCTTGTTCGCTTTAGATTGAGGGATATCTTCGCCCTTATTAGTCTGTGGTCACTAATTCTAACCTTATTAACCACTTCTGTATCTTGTACTATACCTAGGTCAGTGCACATTATGAAATCTATTTCGTTTTTCGTTTCTCCGTTGGGGCTTTTCCACGTCCATTTCCTGTTCTTACGTTTCTTGAAGAAAGTATTCAGTACATGGAGGTGGTTTCTTTCGGCGAATTCTACTAGCATGTCCCCTCTGCCTATTCCTATCTCCTTCTCCGTAATTACCGACGGCACGTTCTCCTTTTAGTTTCTTTCCTATTTTCGCGTTGAAGTCCCCCATAACAATCGTATATTGGGCCTGTACCTTGTTCATTGCCGTTTCTATATCCTCGTAGAACTGTTCTACAGCCTCGTCACTGTGGTTGGTCGTTGGTGCGTAACTTTGTACTAGCTTTAGTTTGTATCTCCTATTTAATTTTATCACGAGGCCTGCTACCCTTTCGTTGATGCTATAGAATTCTTCGATGTTACCTGCTATGCCTTTGTGTATAAGGAACCCCACGCCGTAGTCGCGCTTCTGTGGTAGTCCTCTGTAGCAGAGAACGTGTCCTTCATTAAGCGATAAGTACCCTTCTCCTGGTTTCCTAACCTCGCTAAGGCCAATGATATCCCAATTAATACCCCTTAATTCTTCTAGTAGTTCAGATAATCTGGCTTCGCTTGAAAGGGTTCGCGTGTTAAGAGTCGCTACGTTTAATTTCCAATGGCTGCCTGTCCGAGTCCAGAGGCTCTTTGAGTCTTTTGTTCCCATACCCGTGTGGTCGCATCCGTGGCTAGAAGCTCTGTTGATGTCGTCGTCGTAGGTCCAGGGTTTGGTTGGTCCGGTAACTTGGGAGGTGTTGGCCATGGTGTTGCACCAGGGGGGCCAGGTTCCTGTTATGGTGCTCAGGTGAGTTACGTAGATGAAGCACGGTGATGGTGGGCGCCCATATGCATCTTTTATCCAAATGCTCCGCCGGGGGGAGGAGACTTTCAGAGGTGTTGGATTGAGTGGGTTAATCAGGACAGGGTATGATTATTAAAGAGAAGTAGTCGGTTTTTTTTAGCACTTCTGCCTTTCACCTTTTGATCCTTTATGGTCTCTCTACGCTTCCGAGGTATCTTCTTTGTACCGACTACATATATATATATATATATATATATATATATATATATATATATATATATAGTATGTATATATACATATAGGCACTGGATCTTGACTTGCAATGAAGTGCCGGTGGGAGATTTCACTTGTGCATAGTTGAACCATGAGGATTCGTAGCGTGCGCGTTAACTAAATTAATCCGGAACTCGGCACGATCTACGATGAACCTCCCGAGCTTCGCCCACTCATCATTCACTGAGTGGATATGCTGTAATCTTTTTCTTCACTGGCATTTCCTTCCCCATCTTCCTCACAGAGAAGCTGTTCTAGGCTGAGCCTTCGTAAACATATGTGTGCCATTTGATGCCATGCATCCCTACATGATAGAGGGCCAATCCCAAAGGCAGTGCACCATGTGATGTGTACAAAAACTTCAGGTGCTGTGGGGAGTGAGGGTGCATGAGTGCATTCGCCTTTGTGTGTCCAGTACGAAGTCGTAGGTTTGACCCCTGAAGCCACGGCTGTATTCCCATAGTGCAATGTCAAACAAAAAAAGAAAGAAGTGCATGAGCGGCTACATTGTGGAGCACTTTTGATAAACCACCACTCAACATTAATCCGAAGTTCTCCGTTAGGGCAGTAGGTCAGGCATGCTAAGACAAGGAAAGAAGAACAGGCGGCCCATTTGGGATGAGCGTCTTGGTGTAACTAACACAGGTTTGCTGTTCGCTTTCTCGGCCCTCTCTTCCTCCTCTTCTCGTTTTTCGTTATCACTGATAAAACCATAGCCAGCAGCTGACAACATGTGATGTCCTGGAACCTCACTCTTGCCGCATGAGAGATGTGGCTGAGAACATACGATGTTCAACCATGTAGTAAGAGTGTGGCACTATCCCATAGAGCTGCATTCAAACTGCACAGGCATGGAGTTCTTGTCGTTGTGTGAGCGATACCGGTTATCCACAACGGCGGCAGTGGCAGACAACATCACCACCAATTTCAGTTACTGTAAAGGGCCCATGAGAGGTTTTTGCTGTGAAAGAATGTTCTGCAATTAATGCAACAGCCATGAGTGGCACTGCTTAACACTTCCAAGGCTTAGATATTGCCGCGGCCAAAATTGGGCGAGTTGGTGTGCATCCATTTCTTAAAAGGCAATTCCAGTGATTTCGCAGTGTCCACAGATCTCAGTGAAATTTTCTATATATGTTCTCCTCAGTACTGTAATGATATACACCAAGCAAGGCAGTTGCAAGTCATGCAGTTTTTTTTAAAATAAATTTTGAAATTTTTTTGTCAGGTTCCCATGCGGGCCGTGCCACCTTGTGCTTTAGATGTCAATACATACAACACTCCCTACTAGAACAGGCAGGCTGTCAGAAGCAAAACAGTGATGCTTCAGCACTCAAATTGTCACTGTAAAGTTCAGAAAAGCTGGCATAACTCAATACATCGTCGAATGACCTCGCCGCTGTAATTTTTCTGGAACCAGCTCCATATTTCTGATGGCAAGGAGGCTGTGATGTCTTTGCATAAGCTGCATGAAGTATCTAGACGTTTCGGTTTTGGTTTGAAAACCATTCTTCATTTGGGTATTAAAGATTATTGACAAGTTTCTGAGCAAAATGAACCACTCTGGCTGCTACAGGACTATCAGTACCATCGAAGAACTGGCATATGGCGCACTACTGATCAAAGACCGTTGTGCTGCTACTCTGAACAGGGACAAGTTAATCTTTTTTCGCCCTCGCCGTCCGACTGATTATCAGGAAAGCCAAGCTGCTGCTTCACACTATAAGCTTGATGAAAGCAGCTCTCCCTTGAGAATGTTGTGGGCTGTCAAGTTAGTTCCTCTTTACTTCGGTCATACTCGCCATCTCCCTCACACTTTTCTTTGCTGAACCACTGCAGTGTCGCTGATGTCATCAAAGGTCGGTCTCCCAACCCGCGGCAGGAAAACTACAAACAGCGACCGTTGGGGGAAGGTTCCCGAAAAGTGAACTGCCAAAATCTCCAATTCCTGCCAAGAGAAAAACCATTACTGCCCGTCTTCCTGTGACAATTCAAGAGCACGAAGTGGCAGCTTAGTAGGCCCCGGTACAGGCTTTTTTTTTCACCAGTAAGATGCTGGCAGGCAACTTAAGAAGATTATAACAATGGAAGGGCCTTTAAGGAGGGACACTGTGCCTTAGAAATATTTTTTATTATTTGGGGTATTTAACTGAAATTTCTACTCTTAATGCAGCTTTGACTGCTTATTTCAACAATGTAACCATTTTTGTTTTGTGAGCAATAGTTTTGACAATACATTGAAAATTAATTTATTTTATTGAGGCCTAATTAGCTAATTAACTACAGTCCTCACAACAAAAACAGCCCAGAGAATCAAGTGACAATATTAACAGTGTGTCAAGCAGCAGAAGTCATTGTTTTAAGCCATTTCCAAGCAAAGTTACAGACTGTTGAACATTACACAATGAATGCCCTCATTGATACTTGAAAGAAAAGCTTCATTTAGAGAAGTTCTGTAGCACAGTATGATAACAAAATTTACCTTACGACAAGCCACTTCTATTCACGTCCCAGTAAAAAAAGGGCACACTGATAACCCTTGTAGAACAAAAGATATTGCTCGTCCAACACAGGGAGGTCATGAATATTTTCATTTTGAGAAATTGAGGAAAAACGTTCAATTTCTTGTCGTATACTTATGGGCCTGATGTGTGGTGTAGGTCCTTTAAAGCAAAAGTAATTAATAAATTTCGCTATGAAAATTTGTGAGTAGGTGCAGAATGACTCTAGGAACACGAATATTTGATCAGCCGAAACTCGATTTTTGTCCAATTTTCAGTCCGGAAGTGCCACGTCCCCCCTTACATCCAAAATGCTGGAGGCTAGCTAATGGCACTGACAGGCAAATGTACAGCAAGCCTCACTTTAGGAGTAGCACTTTTGTTCCCACTTTTGTAATTCCCCGAGTGCTGCAAAGCGCCGACGCTAGGAATAGATTTCTTGTGGGAGTACGGTGCCATGGTTAATGTGTGAGATGGCATAGTGCCATTTTCCACAGGTCAACATTTGAAACAGAGCACAGAAAGAAAGTGTAGACCCTTACGTGTTGCCAACAAGGATGTCTGCATACCACCACTGTCATGTAGACTGGTTTCAGTCAGCTGGTGTTGATTATGTAACAACTACTGACTAGCGGAACAATAACTGCCCTTCTTTGACAAGGTGGTGCCGTCACTTGTGGCACCATGAGTTTAAGAAATGGCCAAGCAGAAGTACCGCTGACAAACCTCACCAACGAGCGCACGCACATAAGTAAGGAAAGGTACTGTTGTAGCATACCCTGATAAAATTTCCCATACTCAGAGACTGCATTGCTCTGCAGTGGGAAGCAATGGCTGATACAGCCCCTTATGCTGTTGGGTCGATGTTGATCCAAATTTAACACCGGTGGTGAAGCAACACGTTCTGAAATTGCTACACCAATTCAAGGACCGTTTTTCATAAATGGCACGGGTGGGTCAAACACTGCTGACTAAGCACCGCACCATGAGGAGACAGCGAAAACAATTCGGCAGAATTCGTACCCTGTGGAATGGAAAGAACGCGAAGTAATAAAACAACAGCTCAAGTAGATACTAGAGGGTGAAGTCATCCGGCCTTCAAAAAGCCCTTGCGCATTGTTGGCGGTGCTTGTAAAAAAGAAAGATAGCACCTTGTGATTATGCATTGATTGTCGGAAGCCAAATCGCATTACATAAGGAGACGTTTACCTTTTGCCGCGAACTGGACAGGCGCAGCCATGCGCATTATTTCTTGTCTATAGAATAAATGAGTGCATATCAACAATCTAGGTTAACGAGCGTTACTTAGAGAAGACTGCATTCGTTAGACCTGATGGGTTTTACAAATTCAAAGTCCTCCCCTTCAGATTATGTTCAGCCCCAGCCAAGTTCAAAGGCTTATGGATGCTGTTCTCTCCGGCCTCAAGTGGGAAACTTGCTGGGTGTGTCCAGTCAAGAATGTCGGTGCATGTCCGACAACTGCTTTAAATTTCGCTGAAAAAAATTTGCTGTATGAGTCCCTGGAACAACAAAGCCCATTCCAGTTTTGCAAAAGAAAATTTTGCCCTTGCGAAAAAATTTCAGAAGTTTCCTTTGGGCCAAAACTGCTTTACGTGGATATTTGTGAAAATGTATTTTTGCAAAGCCCCCAGAAAAAAGAAACCCTCAGAGCTGTAGGTGTGAAAGTATTTTGAAGCACACTGTGTACAACATGCACTGAAGCGATGTTACTATCCTGCAGCATTGGTTCCTTTTTTTAACAAAATAATATTGCAAAAACAGAAAATTCTTCAACAATGCCCATGCTCTAAATTTTCTTGCTGTCTTAGTATAACAGTTAGAATTATCAAATTTTCCCAGAGCATTGTTACATATCAGTTTAACAAGTGTACAAAATATAAATGTCGAGAGTGATACTGTCACGGGGCTAGCCAATCAACGTGCCCTCGTGTAGGTTCTTGTGTTTTGAGTTCGTGTGTTCAAAACTCGACGACTTGACAGTCATCGAGAAAGGATAGACGAGACCGTTTGTGCAGAACAAAACAAACAAACAACACTCGCTGTATTTACAGAAACAGATTAAAGAGAGGAAAGGATAAAGACAGGACGAAGCATGAGAAGTAGAGGACAAGTTAACCCGACTTTGAATGTGAGGGAAAATAGCTAGCGGTGCGTAAGAATAGTTCAAAAGACAAGACTGTCACCGTTCTGGTGGGCACAGGAGAGTTGACGGAGAGGTGGATACAGCAGACGCACTTGGGGCGCACTTTGGTCAAGGTGTCGCTCGATAAGGTAGCGTCGGGCGAGTCTGGGTCAGCAATATCTCGGCGTTCCTCAGCCGACGCGGGGACACCGAACCGGAGACGCGGTTATGCCTGGCCAACGCCACACGATGGAAAGCCGTTGGAGTGCCTGGCCAACACCAGGCGATGGGAAGCCGGTGGATTGCCTGGCCAACGCCAGGCGATGGGAAGCCGGTGGATTGCCTGGCCAATGCCAGATGCTGCAAAGCCTGGCCAACGCCAGGTGCTGTACCGCTCGGGTACACGCCCAGGTGGGAGCCTGCAGCGGCTTTGCCACAGGAACTCGGCCGCCACTCCTGCGCCCTGGTATGCTTCCTTCTTCCACCACGTCCCAGCCACCTCTCCCCCGCTCTGCTCCCGAAAGCCTCGGCCGTACTTTCTCTTCGTCGTGTCGCCTCCTCATTGGCCGAATGGCCTCGCGCCAGTACGCGCAATGACGCACTGCCTCGTCGTCTTCTATGTTGATGGGATCGGTGGCGCGCACTTCAAACACAGTACACTTTGCCCCACACGGCCACTTCACTGCATCACACATGCCCCTCCTTCGGGAACAAGTTTTTTTTTATATATAAAATATTGCAGCACATCCACGGAGTGAATGACGATGAGTGGGCGAAGCTCGGGATGTTCATCGTAGATCGTGCCGAGTTCCGGATAAATTTAGTTAACGCGCATGCTACGAATCCTCACGGTTCAACTATGCACAATGCACAAGTGAAATCTCCCACCGCCACTTCATTGCAAGTCAAGATCCAGTGTCTATATATATATATATATATATATATATATATATATATATATATATATATATATATATATATACATATATATATGGTGAACGCTTCTCCAATGCGAGCAGTCGGTATTTGTCAATCAAGAAACTTGCTAGGAGACGCTGCCTGCGCCAACGTTGTCTCTCGCGGGTGAGGGCGCGTTCTCTTTCTTCGCGAGCTGGTAGAGCGTTCATTTAAGAAAGAGCGTTTCCATCAACGCGCGCCTTTCGCTCTCTCTCTCTCTGTCTCTCTCTCACAAGACAGCAGATGGAAGAGTGTGAGAGAGCGAGAGAGGCACGCGCTCGACCTCGGCGCGTGCGTGCCTCCCGGCAGGCACGCGCCGGTGGCTACCTACTACAGGGGACGCACGACCCACGCCTTAAGGAGCTTCGCACCTAAAAAAACATTCTAGGTCTTAGCCGCAGTCAAAGCTGGTCCACCAAAAGCACTACACCGCACCAGTGAGTACAACACATTGGTGAATGTCCTCCGCAAATTGTCACACACCAACAACCAAGAGAACACACAGAAAAACCATGCAGTCAACAAGTTCACTGTCTTGTTTTCCAGAGCTGAATAAATCATGTTATTAAGAAGACATGGCACGTAGGTCTTACACGTTTAAGTGCTAAAGTCCACATGATGAAGTTACGTGCAACTTTTTGTATCTACAGCCTATTTACAACTAAATTTCTTGCAAAATCCAGAAGAAAAACTATACCGCATTCACTGTCAAAACCCGAAAAAGCGATCGGAGAGATGGAAAGGGAGCTATGTAATTGCATCCCACACCATACGACATGAAATTTTCACGTGCTCACCGGAAACCACTCCTCGGAACGCTTGGAAACATCTCAGACCAGCCTTCCAGTTGTAAATACATATGAAACGACTCGGACGCCGAGCCAATGTAAATAAGCTAACCCAACAATCACTGCACTCGAAATCAAGTTGGAGTGACGTGCAACCACCATACAGTGTTGGAACGACGTCTTCCATCATGTCAATGCTTTGCGTCGTCCTATCCGAATATGTTTGTGCATCAGGTGATGCGACAAGACGCGCGTTCCCATCCGCGATACTCTGTAAGTGCCGCGCTTCCAAACCAGCATCAACTTCTGGCACAACAGCATACGGAACCATGACCTCATTCTGCTCCACTGCAAATCCCAGGAGTAGCACTCTGGCACTGTTTTCCTCCTCACTCAGACAAACGCCATTGGCATCGGCCTGAGAAGAACCTTCTCTAACCACGAGGTAATCCGCATGACACTCCACGATGCCCGCTCCGCATGTGTGCCCGACTGGCGACACGCATTCTATAGTGCCAACCTCTCTCTCTAACTCCGCACGACACCCGCCGTGATCGTCGAGAGGCTCTGTAACCTCTTCGTGAACTGCACATATTCTTTCGAAGATTCCAAATTCTTTTTCCGTGGCACGTTCATGTCCCTTGCTCTCAAAGCAGCCGATGGCATCAGTGAACATCTTCACTGTGCCTTTCACTATCTCGGCTGACTGCCTCTGTATCACACGAGACATCATCGCTTCCATTTTGGACATCGCGCTCTCTGTCAGACACATCATCTGCACTTTCATCTGCCGGTAATCTCAACCTCCCCGGAGGTAAATTATCTCTATGGTCTTCGAGGACCAAGCTTTCGTTATGTGTTACCGCTGCTGGCGGAACACTAGTATTCGTGGTCATCGCCCTACTACACTCCTGACAACGGCATTCGCTGTCCTCACCAAGACAAACTAGCAGATCTTCTGCACTAGATATTTTGTGAGGAACTCTTTCCTCATCTACAACACTTAGCCCCCTAGAGGCTCCAAAGTATCCCTCAACGTTTGTGGAACTTCCCTGTTGCAAGCTCGCAAAGCTGACATCTTCCTCACCGAGCACCTTTGAACCCATTCCGGTCTCTCGGCTGCCCCCCTCGACACTATCCTTTAGCAAAGGTTCTGACCCCATCGAAAGGCTGTGGCATGGACCTATGCATGTTTCCAAAGAGAGACCCATGATCCTTCCTTTAACCAAGTGCTGCCTACGGAGCAAAGCTCAAACGACTCCTCATATTGCCACCAGGACATGCGCGGCGGGCGCGAGCCAGCATGGACACAAAGAAAGAAAAGGAAGAAGTTGCTTTTGGCACAGCGCGCGCCCCAGTCGGAGCCATCTTGCTCAGCTTGCTCAGCTAGCAGTTCTTGCGTACCTGACGGTGCGGTCTCTGCGATCATAGTCTCTTGTGTGTCACGTGACAAACTGGTGGAGGTGTTGGGTAGCCCCAACTAATGTACCAGACTCCTCCTGGTAGCCCTGTATCTGCAGTCACAACGCCTGTGCACCGGGCCAGTCGAAGAATTAGAGGACTGCCTCCTGAGAATGGACCTCTCCCAGAAATGGCGTCAGCGTCACCTCAAGACGGCACGGAAGGCACGACGACTGCTCATTACACCCTGCAGAACCCACGAGTGCCAAAAGTGTTCCACGGCTCCACTTTCGAGGACGTGGATGAGTGGCTCGCTCAATTTGAACGCGTCGCAAATTTCAATGGGTGGACCGACGCGAACAAGCTCAGAAACGTGTATTTCAGCCTGGAGGATGGCGCTCGCACCTGGTACGTAAATCGTGAGCCCTTCTCGTCGTGGAGCGAGTTTTGCCGTAACCTGGTAGCAAGTTATACCAGTCCCGACCGCCGTGAACGAGCCGAGCGGGCCATACAGTCACGCATCCAAATGCCCAACGAGAGTGTTATGATGTACGTGGAGGACATGACGAGCCTCTTTCGTCGAGCAGACCCGGAAATGACAGAAGATAAGAAACTACGCCACCTAATGCGAGGAGTAAAGGAACAGCTTTTTGCTGGCCTCGTCCGCAGTCCTCCAAAGACTGTGGCCGAATTTTTGACGGAAGCCACGACCATGGAAAGAGTCCTGCAACAGAGGTCGGCAGTGTACGACCGGCAAATCAGTGTCGCTTCATCGCTGGGCCAGATCGGTGCTGCCGGGAGTAGCATCAACATCGATTCCCTCTGTGACCTCATCCGATCTGTCGTGCGCGATGAACTACAAAGGATTCAGTGCTCGCCGCGCATGTCCTGGTGGCTTGTGTGTCACATGACAATATGTGCTCATGCACGGCGTTCCGCTACGCATCATACTCGCCATCCGAGGTTTTTCCACATCTGCCAGTCGGAGCTTTAACGCAAGTGTTCTTAACCTCATTTCTTCGAGCTCTTTTTCCTCCTCCTCCATCTCCCTTTCAAACTCCAACTGCTCCTTCACTTCCTGTAGTCGCGCAGCCAATCGAGCATTAACCCACGCCGTAAATTCCTCACCTTCCAAGCCTATGCAACGTGCCAACTCTTCAAAGACTTGACGCGATTCCGATGCGCTCATTTTCTTTTTTCGTGCGAAATAATAAGGTGCAGAAACGGTCTCGTCATTCCTGTCGCTGCGGACGCCAATTTGTCACGGGGCTAGCCAATCAACGTGCCCTCGTGTAGGTTCTTGTGTTTTGAGTTCGTGTGTTCAAAACTCGATGACTTGACTGTCATCGAGAATGGATAGACGAGACCGTTTGTGCAGAACAAAACAAACAAGCAACACTCGCTGTATTTACAGAAACGGATTAAAGAGAGGAAAGGATAAAGACAGGAAGAAGCATGAGAAGTAGAGGACAAGTTAACACGACTTTGAATGTGAGGGAAAATAGCTAGCGGTGCGTAAGAATAGTTCAAAAGGCAAGACTGTCACCGTTCTGGTGGGCACAGGAGAGTTGACGGAGAGGTGGATACAGCAGACGCACTTGGGGCGGACTTTGGTCAAGGTGTCGCTCGGTAAGATAGCGTCGGACGAGTCTGGGTCAGCAACATCTCGGCGTTCCTCAGCCGACGCTGGGACACCGAACCGGAAACGCGGTTATGCCTGGCCAACGCCAGACGATGGAAAGCCGTTGGAGTGCCTGGCCAACGCCAGGCGATGGGAAGCCGGTGGATTGCCTGGCCAACGCCAGGCGATGGGAATTCGGCTGAGTTGCCTGGCCAACGCCAGATGCTGCAAAGCCTGGCCAACGCTAGGTGCTGTACCGCTCGGGTACACGCCCAGGTGGGAGCCTGCAGCGACCTTGCCACAGGAACTCGGCCGCCACTCCCGCGCCCTGGTATGCTTCATTCTTCCACCACGTCGCAGCCACCTCTCCCCCGCTCTGCTCCCGAAAGCCTCGGCCGTACTTTCTCTTCATCGTGTCGCCTCCTCATTGGCCGAATGGCCTCGCGCCACTACGCGCAATGACGCACTGCCTCGTCGTCTTCTATGTTGATGGGATCGGTGGCGCGCACTTCAAACACAGTACACTTTGCCCCGCACGGCCACTTCACTCCATCACAGATACCAAGCACTAACCAAAAATGGTTAACTAAGCGATGTCTCCAAAAATGCAATATACTGAAAATCAGTTTAAAAAAGGAAGGTCGTGTACACTTTCTTTAAACTCTCCATAATTGAAGCCAAACACACAATCTAACACAATCTGTCAAAACATGGTGCAGTATTTTTGTGAGGTCAGAGCTGTAAAACCAGAAATATAGGAAAGTCTGTGTTAAGGACTAACTGAGGAAATGTAGCACATAACTATATTTGCCAGGGTACTATTTTTAGGGTACAATTGCGTCCTGCTGTGGTCACGAAACAACAAAATTGTCTGTGCCAACGAAATGCCGTCGTACGCTGAGTCGAACGAACGAACTAAGGAGAAGGTTGTGGTGGAAAATTTATTGAGAAAATAGAGGTGCGAGGCCTCTTTAGAGGTCCCTACAGACAAGGTGGAGTCCCTATTCCGGGACCACGTTGCTTCATGCGGCCACCCTGGCTCTATGGACCAAGGCCTGCTGGGCCTGAAGGTCCGAGCCCAAGCAGGGCTGCCTCCCAGTCCTCTTCGGTAGGGTTTGAGTGAGGGGTAAGGTCTGTGTTGTACTGGCAGGGCCACACCATGTTGTAGGTGTCCGCCACCTCCCCACAGTGCTGGCACTGTTCGGTGACCGTAGGTCGAAATGTTTAATTATTGCAGGGCATAGCACTGTGTAGGTTTGCAGCCTTATCAGGATGTGCTCATCGGCTTTCTTCAACCCCTTTGCAGGGGAGGGTAGTGCCGATGGCTTTCCTTAGAATAATTTCAAATTTCCCGGTACCGGAGGAGGCGGTAACCTTCCCCGTTTGTCTCCATTGGAATTGAAGTAGGAAACCCAGGAACGAGCGCTCGGCCAGCCGCATCTGCGTGTAGCCTTATTTCCCCGCAATCCGTCACGGTCCAGTGCCTATATTATTTATTTATTTATTTATTGAAAATACCTTACAGGCCCGAAGGCATTGAGTAAGGGGGGTTACAGTGAAAAAACGCACGTAAATTTCCAAACAACAACGGTACAATGTCGGTTAGTAATAACAACAAAAAAATGCGGTGCACAAATTTAACAAAGCAATTAGTCAGCAATACGTAAACATGGTGATGAAATATATAAGAACACTCCGTAAAGGTGAGGACACATGCGTTTTAGGTGAGGATCTACGTCCCTTATGTTATTGCACAATATTCTTTCAGCTAGGGGTGAGATGTGCCCTGCTATGTAGCTACGGCACGCTCCTCACGAATTCATAATAATGCGTTTGGAATTGCTATGATGGGCCGCAAGGGCAATGGCGACCTCCTCAGCCTGCATTACGGATGGCCCTGAAGGTCAGTGCATCCACCCATGTTCCTTCTTGAACAATGGTGGCCGTATACCACTCCTCGGGGTTCGGGCCAGCTACTTGGACGTAGTAAATGCCTCTCTTGTGTCCGTATTTCAACTCTAGCGCCCAAGTGCGCACTTCCTGTCTCCCTGTGTGCTTGTCTGTCCATTTTAGTTGTTTTGTGGGGTTTTACGTCCCAAAACCAGTTCTGATTATGAGAGACGCCGTAGTGGAGGGCTCCGGAAATTTCGACCACCTGAGGTTCCTTAACATGGACTGACATCGCACTGCACACGGACCTCAACATTTCGCCTCCATCGAAATGCAGCCGCCGCGGCCGGGATTCGATCCCGCGACCCTCGGATCAGCAGCCGAGTACCTTAGCCACTAGACCACCGTTGCGGGGCGTCGATTTCAGTGGGTAGCAGTCGGATAAGAAGGGCTCTGTGCCACAGTTCTGGTACTTTGACCCATTCCTGGTCGCGGAAATCATGTTTGATGTATAGTCGCGCTAGCAAACTTTGACCTGAGCTAGCTTGGCTCAGTCGTGTGTAGGAATGCCTTACGGGTGCAGGAATATGTGATTGTAGTTCGTAAATATGGAAGGCAATATTTAGGATGCAGGCTGCCTCAAGAGCACCATTGAATAACCAAGCGAGGATGATTATGGATACACAGCTTTCGTTGTAGCTCTTGACGGGGCAATGATCTCTCAGCACTAACAAGACAACCAAGTGCTCAATTCACTGATCAAATTCCTGAAAGGGCAAACTCAGAATGTGCTGACAAGACAACGTTTTCAAGTGGTTTGCCTTCATTTTGTTTACGCAACAGTGTCCTCTATTGAAAGAACTTCTCTTCAACGGGAAGAGCCATCAGCTTGTTGTCCCTGAAAGCCTACGCAGAAATCTTGCAGGCTTGACACAATGAGACCACATGTGGTCACTTAGGCTGCACGGGAACACCGGCACAAATCCACGACAAATACTACCGGCCAAAGCTTGCAGCAGAGATCATTCATTAGGTTTAGACCTGCACTGACTGCCAACGCCATAAAGTGCCGCCGACTAAATTGTATGGACTACTGTATCCTATAATAGCGGCAGACGTGCCATTTGACAAGTTGGAATTGGCGTTTTTCCAATGTCTTGGCGTTCTTGGCGTTTTTCCAATGTCTCAAAGCAGAAGTAAATCGGCAATGGTCACGACAGACTACCTCACCACATACACAAATACCAAGGCAATTCCGTGTGGCACTGCAACTGAGGCGACCATTTCTAATTGGGAACACAATCCTGAGGCATGGCACTCCAGCGGCCATCGTAACAGACAGAGGAATGGCTTTTACAGCTAAGCTTCTGCACACTGGGCTCGCGCTTAGTGGCACTGCGCAATGAATGACGGCCTACGACATACAAACCGATGAACATACAGAACGACTCAAAAAGGCTATTGCAGACATGCTGTCCGTGAACTTCGACGTGGTGCACAAGAATTGGGACAATATTTTACCTGATGCCATGTTCACTTATAATACAGCACGTCAGGAAACAACGAGAATGGTGCCATTTGGTCTCCTACCAATGTAACCAAGCCAGTGTATGAGGGAATGACAGCTGCTGTAGCTCAATTGGTAGAGCATTGCATGCAGTGTGCAAAAGTTGTGGATTC
>CM023485.1:127022368-127058092 GCA_013339685.2 Hyalomma asiaticum
GCAGATATGGCCACATAAGGGCCCATATACGGATATATTAAAAATTGGGCAGATATGGCCAGATAAGGCCCATGTGCGAATATATTAAAAATTGGGCAGATATGGCCATATAAGGCGTCTTATATGGATATATAAAAATTGTGCAGATATGGCCAATATAAGGCGCCATATATGGATATATTAAAAATTGGGCAGATATGGCCATATACGGGCCCGTATACGGATATAATCAAAATTGGGCAGATATGGCCATATAATTGCCGTATATGCCATATATGGCCATCTGCCCAGTATTTAATATCACCCTATATGGATTTTTTCATATCATTCCATATATGGAATTTTCGTCAGGGTAGTTTCCTTCGCTGCTTCGGACGCCTTTGCAACAGGAGCGCTGTTCAAACTGAGAGTATCCATTGTGACAGCTTATTCGTGCTCGTTCTGTGTATATCGGTGCGTTCGTTTCGTGCGTGCTTCACTTGATAGTTCGCAATGATTTTCTGTTTGTTCATTTAGCGGCCTCTCCTAGCTCTGTATGCGTAGCTTTGTGACACACAACGTATAAAGCCTTTCGCACCAGCACGCGTTGCCTGCGGGAGGCGCTCACTTAGCAAGCGCATGTTTCCTGCAATTATATTGCTCCTGAAGCTGCGAGACTCACTTCGTATAGCATTACAGCTTCTGCTATCGCATTAACTGCTTCGCCCTTGTAGCGAAACTGACTTTTTTCAGACATCCACTGCCGTTACGGAAGTAAGTCAGCGGTAGCTTGGTGGATCCGGCATAAAGCACTTTCATTTTCAAATGAACATACATTTACAATGAAAAACTACCGCCCGCTGTGATTCCAACCCATATTCACCCGTAATGGGATGATAGGAGCTGGAGCTCTACCGATATACCACTGAAACATCACGGCTAAATGGAGAAGACGGGCCTTATATGCTCACTCCACCACTTGACAATTAGTATCGAACTGACCTCCGGTTAAAGTACAGGTGTTTAGCAAGAAAATGTTATATTAAAATCGCATCCCCTCAACTGCACTGTTCGTTCGTAGCGATGGTGCCGCCATTTAGCAATGATTGCGCAAAGCACACTGTCGAGCTAATGCACGCCGGTAGTTAGCGCCCCGGTAGTTTCAGCGTGTGGACCGCAGCGAATATTAGCGCAGTGGCTCCGCGGCGTCTGCCGCCATTTTGCTTGGGCAAAGTACAATTATACGGCCGCTAAAAAATTGATCTTGATGTGTTGCGACGCGCTCTCCCCCGGAAAGAAAAGACGGCCTTCGACAAGAAAATGATGCGTCTTCCGCAGCAGTGGACTGCGCGTTCACAAAACGATCGGCTGACAACCCTTTCGGTTTTGCTGCAAGGTTCAAGCGTTTGTGGACGCTCCTCGTTTATGACAGCTTTGCGCAGCCTTCTGGCGCATGCAGTACAGTGTCCCCGGAGGAGGAGGAGGAAAAAACCTTATTGTATATGTGGATTCCAGATAGCCCTCATCCCAACGGTGCTGGTCTCATCCCTAGTCCGGGACGTCATTAGTCGAAGCCGCCGCCCGAGTCCGCTGGACCAGAGTTCACTGTGCCTCTAGTTCTGAGCTATTGAGCAGGGTCGCCTCCCAGTCGTGTTTCGTTGGGTTAATTTTGGGTTCCGCAGAGAAACGTGAGCCGTTCAGGAATTTTCACTTTTAGGGGCGAAGCTCCTCTAAGTCTAACCTTGTCCCGCGTCAGGTGTCAGTAGTCAGGCCTAACCAGCGTGACGGGAGGCACGCGCTCGCCCTCGGCGCGTGCCTCTCTTTCTCTCTCTCTCCTAGCGCGTGCCTCTACTGTCTTGTGAAAGAGAGAGAGCGAAAGGCACGCGTTGGCTATGGAAACGCTCTTTCTTAGAGGAATGCTCTACCAGCTCGCAAAGAAGGAGAACGCGCCCTCACCCGCGAGAGACAACGTTGGCGCAGGCAGCTCCTCCTAGCGAGTTTCTTGATTGAGAAATACCGACTGCTCGCGTTGGAGAAGCGTTCACCTGCAACCCATATATATATATATATATATATATATATATATATATATATATATATATATATATATTATCAGAAAGACACAGTGACAAACATAGGATTTATTCTGACGTTTCGGCTGGAGGCCAGCCTTTTTCAAAGATGAAAGTTTCTCATGGGCGCATGGTCTTAAAGTACACTTCACGAACATGCATAACGGGGGTGGAAAGTGGGGAGCTCACAAAAAATAAAATAAAAGAAGGGGGGGGTTGGAAGCAGATGTTTGTCCAGGAAGCAAAGGCAAGTCCAAGATGACGTCTGCGTCCGCACGGCACCTCCATAACAAAGAACGGGTGCTGAGTCCTGGTGCTGCGATTCCCGCAGTGCAGCGCGGAACCGCTGAAGCCAAATGTCGTTCTCGTGTGGGGAGTACAGAGAGGAGGGGCGGGGGAACGGTTGAAAGACAGGTTGCTCTGTGCGCGGTCGGTAGCAGTATAGTTCAAAGGATCGCCCCCGCGCCGTGTTTCACGGAAAATGGAGGATAGATAAAGGTAGCGCATCCGCGAACAACCTTGAATGGTTTGGTTCGTTAAAGGCATGTACACACACACACACACAGACAAAATAGAGAAAAATAAAAAAAGAATAAAGGAAGAGAAAAGACCACACAGAAAGAAGAGTCGTTTAGTTTGACCAGTCATACTCCGTGGAACCCGTTCTCTAGCGAAAGCGCGCGATGTTCAGCCACGGGGACACAATACATATCTGCACCTGGCGCGATTTATCCCGATAGCCAGGAAGAATTTTTCTGATATATATATATATATATATAGGCACTGGATCTTGACTTGCAATGAAGTGCAGGTGGGAGATTTCACTTGTGCATAGTTGAACCATGAGGATTCGTAGCGTGCGCGTTAACTAACTTAATCCGGAACTCGGCACGATCTACGATGAACCTCCCGAGCTTCGACCACTCATCATCATTCACTCCGTGGATATGCTGTAATTCATTTGTAACTAGCTATGATCCCTGTCCACTGATGAGGTGCCACAGATGTCTACATGCAACGGGCGCAGAGTGCGCAACCCATCTGCAACTTCCCGATAGGCCAGACTGCCCTTTATGTATTGCACAGCTTCGCGAAGAGAGGCTTCAGTTTCGCGCCATACCGATTCTTGTGACCGAGGGATCATGTACATTTTTTTTTCTGCTTTAACAGATATCTTCCCAAATGGGGCCCTTGCTATCCTTTTAGTCCTTTAGCTTGGAGAGCTATCGCAGAGCAGCAAATATGTCGCACAGCGTCAGGCGGAGAACCGCACCCCAGGTGTTGTGGCAACTGAACATCGTAGGTGGGGGACAGGGTCTTTCAAACGCAACGCCCTTTAAGAATCTGAGCACTTTTACTTAGCACTTTTCACTCCCTTTACCTAGTTCCATGCTGGGAGGCGTTGGCTTTTGGTTGTTTTTCCCAGTACTTATTTTGTCTCGCGCGAAATGCATGTTCTCTGGACTTCTCGCAGTGTGCGAGTTTGTCCTTTCCTTGTTGTTCTTTCTCTTTTTGTGAAACACGTGTCTAGCATTTTTTCGGCAAGAATATGCGATAAAGGCACATTTCCTCCTTTCCTGCACCTTATTTTTGGACGGGCAACACCAAAGGCAACAGCAGATACTTAATACCGTGTCCAATTTTAACGCCTCCATTACCAGATTCTAACACTCTACTTCTATAATACTAAGCCCTAAATGCGACCACGTACATGCAAGGCACATATGGCCTCGAATCCAGTCAAACGCACCTGCCCGCTGTCCGCGGCCGCATTTCTTGTTAAAAGCCGTGTTCCTGTAACTTTTTTCGTGTCTTTTATTCGCGTTCTCTTGGCTTGAAAAGCAGCTATTTTTACTCTTAGCGAAGAATTTTTAGCCATATGCACCGCTCTTGGCGTGTTTGCACGCCAACGTACCTCACACTCCTTGCGCATCGCGCCATTCACTCCAACCATCTTAAGCTTTTCTCGGCACACTGCACCGACATCTCCGCACACAGCAATAACGTAATCTTTCTTTAAAGCACAGCAATAACGTAATCTTTCTTTAAAGTTTTCAAGACATGTATTTATTGCCTCTGTTTAACCAAGCTCTCAAAAATTTTACGAACTGTTGCGTTGTTCTACGTACTTGGCAAAATTGCAGCTTCCAAAAATGCTATAAATAGCTTTATAGCTGCGTAGAGAAAATACTATAAAATACCTTCATGTAACAATCCGAAATAAAAACGAACAAATGAAGATAAAAATGATGTTAGAGGAGCTTGCTGGGAGGTGATAGGGTAACCTGAAAATCCTCGGTACACATCTCCTACCATCATATATGGACGTGACAACGTTGTTATATGAATGGTAGCGACCGCTTTTGCCAATTGGCAGCGGCCTCCCGCGCCCTCACATCGGGGTCCTTTTGCCGACGTTTTCGCTTTGCTTCTGCTTCGCGACCTGTAACTGCAGGGTTTGCCTGACGGTGCGTCAGCGTCGCTTCTGCTTCGCTGGCCCGCAGCTCCGGGTTTGCTTGACGGCGAGCGCTCTTCGCTTCTGCTTCGCTAGCCCGCAGCTCCGGGTTTGCTTTACGGCAGTCCTTTTTCGCTTGTGTTTCGCAAGCCCGCAGCTCCGGGTTTGCTTGACGGCGATCCCTCTTCGCTTGTGATACGCTAGCCCGCAGTTCCGGGTTTGCTGTACGGCGTTCCCTTTTCGCTTGTGATTCGCTAGCCCGCAGTTCCGGGTTTGCTTTACAGCGGTCCATTTTCGCTTGTGTTTCGCTAGCCCGCAGCTTCGGGTTTGCTTGACAGCGATCCCTCTTCGCTTGTGATTCGCTAGCCCGCAGTTCCGGGTTTGCTTTACGGCGGTCCCCTTTCGCTTGTGTTTCGCTAGCCCGCAGTTCCGGGTTTGCTTTACGGCGGTCCCTTTTCGCTTGTGTTTTGCTAGCCCGCAGTTCCGGGTTTGCTTTACGGCGGTCCCTTCTCGCTTGTGTTTCGCTAGCCCGCAGCTCCGGGTTTGCTTGACGGCGATCCCTCTTCGCTTGTGATTCCCTAGCCCGCAGTTCCGGGTTTGCTTTACGGCGGTCCCTTTTCGCTTGTGATTCGCTAGCCCGCAGTTCGGGTATGCTTTACGGCGGTCCCTTTTCGCTTGTGTTTCGCTAGCCCGCAGCTCGGGTTGCTTGACGGCGATCCCTCTTCGCTTGTGATTCGCTAGCCTGCAGTTCCGGTTTGCTTTACGGCGGTCCCTTTTCGCTTGTGTTTCGCTAGCCCGCAGCTCGGGTTTGCTTGACGGCGATACCTCTTCGCTTGTGATTCGCTAGCCCGCAGTTCCGGGTTTCCTTTACGGCGGTCCCTTTTCGCTTGTGTTTCGCTAGCCCGCAGCTCCGGGTTTGCTTGACGGCGATCCCTCTCGCTTGTGATTCGCTAGCCCGCAGTTCCGGGTATGCTTTACGGCGGTCCCTTTTCGCTTGTGTTTCGCTAGCCCGCAGCTCCGGTTTGCTTGACGGCGATCCCTCTTCGCTTGTGATTCGCTAGCCCGCAGTTCCGGTTTGCTTTACGGCGGTCCCTTTTCGCTTGTGTTTCGCTAGCCCGCAGCTCGGGTTTGCTTGACGGCGATACCTCTTCGCTTGTGATTCGCTAGCCCGCAGTTCCGGGTTTCCTTTACGGCGGTCCCTTTTCGCTTGTGTTTCGCTAGCCCGCAGCTCCGGGTTTGCTTGACGGCGATCCCTCTTCGCTTGTGATTCGCTAGCCCGCAGTTCCGGGTTTGCTTTACGGCGGTCCCTTTTCGCTTGTGTTTCGCTAGCCCGCAGCTCCGGGTTTGCTTGACGGCGATCCCTCTTCGCTTGTGATTCGCTAGCCCGCAGTTCCGGGTTTGCTTTACGGCGGTCCCTTTTCGCTTGTGTTTCGCTAGCCCGCAGCTCCGGGTTTGCTTGACGGCGGGCGCTCTTCGCTTCTGCTTCGCTAGCCCGCAGCTCCGGGTTTGCTTGACAGCGAGCCCTTTTCGCTTCTACTTCGCTGGCCCGCAAATCCGGGTTTGTTTGACGGCTAGCCTTCTTCGCTTCGTCCTGCCGCGCTGCCACCGCAGGGTCTTGGCGGCGATCCGGAGCTGCTGCTGCGTTGCGAGCCCGCCGTGCTGCTGCCTTGGCTTGTGCGGTGTTCATGCGGCCGAGCGGCAACGAAGTGTTCACCACGTGAGCTCCCGGCGAAGAGAAAGGAAGCGCACGTGCTCAGAGTGGTGTGCGTCGCCTTATGTGGCGCCGCCATGTAGTGAGCATTCTTGAAATCACTGAAAGTTGGCGCCATGAGCAGCCTGCACACGCCGCCACCGAACAAGGCGGGAGCATGATTATTTCAGACGAGAACAAGAAAAATTCACAGCATATCCACGGAGTGAATGGGGATGAGTGGGCGAAGCTCCGGACGTTCATCGTAGATCATGCCGAGTCCCGGATTAATTAGTTAGCGCGCACGCTACGAATCCTTGTGGTTCAACTACGCACAAATGAAATCTCCCACCGGCACTTCATTGCAAGTCAAGATCCAGTGCATATACATATACGTATACATATATACATACATACATATATATATATATATATATATATATATATATATATATATATATATATATATATATATATAGGGGGGCTGGTGAATGGTTCTCCAGCGCGAGCAGTCAGTATTTCTCAACCAAAAAACTCGCTAGAAGACGCTGCCTGCGCCAACGTTGTCTCTCGCGGGTGGGGGCGCGTTCTCCTTCTTTGCGAGCTGGTAGAGCGTTCATCGAAGAAAGAGCGTTTCCATAGCCAACGGGCGCCTTTCGGCCTCTCTCTCTATCTCTCACAAGACAGCATATGGAAGAGTGAGAGAGCTCGCGCGCCTGGAGGCACGCGCCGAGGGCCAGCGCGAGCCTCCCGGCGTTGCATGACATTGCATAGGATTGTGAGTGGTGTAGGTTACACGATACGACGATACCTGACAACCGACCCACAGCTTAAAGAGCTTCGCCCCTAAAAAAGCGTTTCCGTTATTTGTAGGAGCGGAATGTTCGTTTTGTTGCGGACCATAGACCACGCGACTTTGACATTTGTGACATATATGGTAGGTTGTGTACAATTTGATTTACGGCAAACTTACCTGTAATAGTCACACATTTCGTCTGCATGTTCGCGCAACTCGGTCATGTCTATAATGTAGTCGACTATGTTGGGCAACCTTTCTTCCGCCACTCCTCGGAGACGACCGAAGAGGTACAGGTTCTCGTAGCCACTCAGCTGCCCCAGTAGGGCATTGCCTTGAGGGCAGTAGCCAATCCTAGATTGCCACTGCAAGGAGCCAAGCAGAAATCAGAAAGTTAGTGAAGTTTGAAGTTTAGAGTTGGAAGTTTATTGTTTTCATAATGTAAGACCGCAACAAGCGTAAACATCGAGGGGGGGGGGGGGGGCAGGCTAGAAGCTGCATGAAGGCAGGTTCACTTGTAGCACATCCCGGCATATTACAAGCAGAAATATGGTGAAAATTCCCAATAAGTACACTTGTTACAAAAGAAAATATAGCAACTGACAAAACAGGCCAAAACGAATATGCAAATGCAGAAGCTTATAAAAATCGGCAGGAAACAGAGAGACAAAAAAGCATGCTTAACATGAATAATTATAGTTGAGTGAATGCGTCTTTTAGGAATATAAGGTATTTTCGTCACAGAGTATATATTTGTTCGCTGTTGTGGGAGGACGGTAGGAAAGCGTTTGAAGTCCATAGTTCGTGGTCGCAGAACTGCCTTGTTTTCGGTGTACTTTAGGCGAGATAATTTCTTGGCTGTTAATTTCGCGATGTTCTTGATATAGAGTGGCACTCTTAATCGCTTCACATTTAAAAGAACACATAAGCTGATACCTCTATAGCCATTCAACTCAGACAATTCTGAATTTCGAAAATGGATCACGTGTATGCTCGTAGTAGGGTACACCAACAATATCCCGTAAGGCTTGCTTCTGCGATGCAACTAGATTACCTAATGATATTTTAAAAAGACATGCAAGGACACGTGACACCTGATATCAATACAGGACTCGTATAATTTATTTACCTGTTTATTTAAACATGCTGTTATGCTTTCAAAGGGACAGAGTAAGATTGAGCATGACATGTTACGTGATGTACAACAACCACGTGATTCGCGCCCTACGCCCACGCCCCGCACGTATTTTCCAGAGGCCGATCAGCGAGCCAATACGATCGATCGATTTGTGGGGTTTAACATCCCAATACCAGCTCTGATTATGAGAGACGCCGTAGTGGAGGTCTGCGGAAATTTTGACCACCTGGGGTTCTGTAACGTGCACTGACATCACACAGCACACGGGCCTCACCATTTCGCCTCCATCGAAATGCAGCCGCCGCGGCCGGGATTCGATCCCGCGACCCTGGCATCTGCAGCCGAGTGCCTTAGCCATATCGTTCAATCTTCAAGATATATTAGCGTCGGTCAGTTCACAAAACCGCCTCCCCCCGCTCCCCCCACTCTGTATCAGGGTGTGAGGGATGATCACCTCGATCACTTTCACCTTCTCCCTAATTACCTCGTGGCTGAGAAAACGCGTGTCGTTGAACAGCTTCACCGCTACGCTGCTTAACACGAACGAATAAGCGTGGTCGGTCGACTACGAAACAGAAGGGTTCAATTACTTTTGCACGACTCTTCAATTTCGCTTGTCAGGAAGCTAAGGTGGCGTGATTTACAATGAAAGCCTAGTTATTTTTCAGGGAGATGGCGAAGTGGAAGGATTACTGTACAAACACTTTAATTATAGAGTTCACAGGCGTCAATTCGAAGTTCATATCATACATATGGCACAGAATTCATATTTATTCATATCACACAGAATTGATCACCTACAAAAAGTTCATGTTCCTTGTTGCAGAACCGCCACCTACTCACACGCATTTTTACCAAGAACCACATCTGAATGGAATGGATTGCCACAGTCCGCCACAGCTATCTTCGACACATCACGCTTTAACGTTTTTTTTTTTGCAAAATATGTTTTGAGTTTGTTTGATTCTAGTTTTTGATTTGTATGCAGTGTCTCATATTCTCTGATTTGTTTTCCCTTGGTGTTGATCTTGTTTTAGTTCTTGAACATGAAACACAAGCACCATCCCAATCGATACATTCTTTTTTTCCTTCTTTTTTGTAACACCTTTGAAACGTTGTATATTTGTATATTTCTGTAGATTGTTGATGTTTTGTTATATCTTTCTCTATGAATTGTTCTTTCCCATTCTTTATATGTAACGTGCTCCTCCCCTCTGTAATGTGTAAACTGAATGCTGAGGGTAAAATAAATAAACAAAGTAGTATGCTAGGCGACACCTCCCGAGTGTCACTCTCAAAAAAGGCGCCAAGCATAAGATACGTCACCTTACTTGGTTCCGCAGACAGCACTACATCCTTCACGTAGCCTTCGCCGTAAGTTGCCGGGGTAAGAGCAGTCAACATTCGGAACGTAGTAGTCTTTCCGGCCCCATTGACACCGAGCAGGCCGAAGCATTCAGCTGGTTTGAGGGCATGTGAAAGTTCCTTAACGGCTTGCAGAGCGCCGTAGTATTTGTGCAGCCTTCGCACAACCAAAGCATTGTTTCCGATATTCGGAGTTTCATTTTTGCACATGTCCTCCACGGCGGTCCACTCGGCTGCCACATCTGGGTCAGTCGGCATCACAGGGTCTCCCTCTGGCATCGCGCTTGTTCTCCGTAAATGACCTTCCGATACACGGTAGACCAGATAGAGAAACAAGACGCCACCGTAGACGAGTATAAACAAAACGTCGTAAATAATTCCGTATGGTGAAAGGGAGAGAGCTTGAACGTCGTACCATGGTTCCCTTGTCTTATTTAGAAGCACTGCGAGCACAAGAATAGGGTACGGGTCGAATCAAAATGCGATATTTTGGAACTCTAAGAAATGTCGGGGCCCCACTCAAAGTACGTCTGCGGTATTTCATCTCGCTAAGATGGAATACCGTAGACGCTTCAGAACTTTCAATCATTAGAAAGGAAGCGTTAACTGAAAAAAATGTTCATGGATGTGTAAATTGAAGATCATGTACCTATCTTTGTAAACATAACACACGTTAACCAGCAAAGCAAAAATTTCGAATATTGACTCTGTACACATATCTCTCGTGATACATCAAACTTATTTTGTTGAGTAAAAGCTGTGTATTTTGTCCTACTATAATATAGTGCTTCAGGCATGTGTTTTAGTCATGAAAAGTATATTAGTGACGAAACAAGCTTAACTGTGCAAACTGTAGAACCTGAATGGTTGATGAATATGTTTTCTTGCACATCAAGCGTGTCGGTCCATAAAAACAAGGTGTTGAAAAGTAAAAGGTGTGGTGCAAGCGTGAAATGACGGGAAAAAGAAGGCCTAATGTACCCTGCTTCTGCCTCTCTTCAGCGATATTACGGGTAGCGCCAGCATGGTGCTAGTTCGGCCTCTCCATGATGCCATACGAGGAAGGTGTCTTCATTGAACCGCTTGCAATACAATGGGTCCAGCTCGCATGTTCCAAGAAAACTGATTTCTAGTAGACCTGTCAAGGTGTTACCATAACTCGATGCTATCTTGGTGCCCGAGCACCTGGTCACCCGCACGTGTTCGGTGCTGTTAACTTTCAGCATTGTATACCTACAGGATTAGTTTTAAAAGAGAAGGAAGAGTTCACATGTCAATGGGTTGGCGTGAGTGAGATACGTCATAAGCGCTGATTACCGATAGAACGCCGTCGTCGTGCGGGACATTATTGCGATAGCAATTATATGGTCAGTCTCGGCTGGTTTTGGCCGTCCCCGTCGCCGCCGTCATGAACCGTACGTATATATTGTGATGTATAAAAACAGAGAGCTACACACCTTTTACCACTGGCAGGAGTCACAGACGGCAGGTGCTTATAAGTGTTTCCTCATTACCATAGAGATGGAGCGAAAATGCAAGGGAGCGTAAGAAAGCCACTCGAGCCCAAGGAACGCCGTTAAACGAACAAACAGAAGGTGAGCGCGAACTATCCAGTGTCACAGCTCGACACTTGAAGCACGCTAGTTTCCTTCGCTGCTTCGGCCGCTTTTGCAACAGAAGCGCTGTTCAAACTGAGAGTATCCATTGTGACACCTTATTCGGGCTCGTTCGGTGTACATCTGTGCTTTCGTTTTGTGCGTGCTTCACTTGATAGTTAGCGCTCAACTTCTGTTTGTTCATTTCAGCGACCTACCCTAGCGTTCTATGCGTACACACGACGTCTAACGTCATTTTAGCGACCTCCCCTAGCGTTGTATGTATACGCACAACGTATAAAGCCCTTCGTACCAGCCCGCGATGCCCAAGGGAGGCGCTCACTTAGCAAGTGCATGTTTGCTACAATTAATATTGCTCCTGAAGCTGCGAGCCTCACTTCGTATAGCATTACAGTTTCTTGCTATCGCATTCATTGCTTCGCTCATGCGGCGAAACTGTCACTTTTTAGTATAGAGGGAAGCCACGTCTTCCGTAACAAGTATTGCGTTGTCGGGGAGGTGAGATCTGAAATATAGGTTAAGAAACCGTTGCTGTCCCTAGCACAGGTAGGAAAGGATGGAGTTATCAGGTAGTCAACATAGTTCGCAAGTGGTTCAGTCACAAGGCCAATGCCTAATATTCTAGGCATACCGGATTGTTCGCCTTGTGTAGTTTGTGAGCAAATAAAGTCTTCCCGCAACAGGATTGATCGACATGGGTCATCCATCATCTTTTTTTATCTAGTTAGCCATCATGTAAATGTTTCAGAATATGTTGGCGACAACGTCCTCAAGCTTGTTAGTTAGGGTGACAACTAATTATTACATTGTGCGTAGTACCACGCAACTCTCTTAAATCTTCGGTGATATAGTCGATGGCGTCCATATCTACGATACGCCACCTTTGTCGGCGGGGCTTGTTGACAGTCTCGGAGCGCTGTTGCATTATTTTAATAGCTTGTCTTTCATCTGCGGACAGAATGTGTTTGAAAAAGTTTTGGCTGGAAACATGAATAATCTCCCGGTGCACGTCCAAAATATGCGTGTTTAGACAGAATTTACGCGATAAATATACTTGGACGGGTGGAGTCGAGCGAATCGAAAGCCTTTTAGACCGCACGTTGCTTGACGCAGATTTGTCATCTCACGACTGTAGCGGTCGCATATTCGTCACAAAGTTGAAAAACTCTTTCATTAGATTTCACAGGCTGTGACAAGTGCATAATATTCAAGCAAAATACGTCAAGTGTAGTGAAACGAATACAGAATGCTTCTATTATGGATCCATTGCGTTGTCTTTGCATGAATATTACCAGCGAAACAGGTGATTAAAAACGGAAGCTATAAAATCCCTAAAAATAATTCCAGATAATATTCAACCACCGTCAATAACAATACGCCCCCCAGTGAGCCCTTCAGTTATTCCCAGTCCCAGTACTGATGAAGGGACATGCTACCAACGCTAGTAACATCTCGAGCGGTGCACTATCAAGAAATGTTCGTTCCTTCTCGTGGTCAGAGCTTGTGCATGCCGACTGACGGATACATTGAATTTTAGCTTATCTAAGGCATGGATCAATTTGGGCAGAGCGTGCTATAATGGGAATTCCTTCACGACCGATCCGCGTCAAAAAGCGCGCTGTCTACTCCGTACTGGGCATCAATGGTCCAAATAGACAAGTAGCTTGACGCATATAATATGGATGTACAAAGGAAAATTTTCCATCCCTACGACAAGCGTAATTATTTTATGCACATCCTCTCCTTGGATGAAAGGCAAGCTAATAAAGCAATGCAACACCGCTCCGATTTAGTCATGAATCTCGACGACAAAGGATGTGCTATTATGATATTGGCCAACTGTATCACCGAAGCTCTGAGACGATTGCATGATACTACGCAGTATAAACCGCTCATCACCACGCAACTAATGAGTTTAAGTACACTAAGTAATAAATTATAAAGTGGGCGGACCGCTTATGTTCGCGGTGCCAACGGTGCTTTCAGAGTATGGCTAGCCCTTCCGGAATCGATGACATATTCGGCATGTACTTGGAATAGGTGAAGAAATCCTGGCAAACGGTATTACAGGACTATCCCCTAAACCATATATAAAGCCAGCGTCCTGGATACCTTTCCAACACGCATTAGAAACGTCTTGTAATTGTATAATTTTCGGCTGACATTCCGAAAATTATACCATATAAAGGACGTTGTCTAGACTAAAACGCTTACATCTGTGGTGTTTGCCACGTAATGAACGATGTCGCAAGCACCATTTATCTCCATGAAATCATAAATCGTCTTATGCTACGTGACCAGCCGTTGCAACGAAGTGAACTTATTCCAAATGAAAACAGGCGTACCATCACAGCAAAACTGCATTACAGGTTCAAAGTCAGAAAAATCCCGGCAGGTGTGGTTGTAGAGAAATGGGTGCTTTGCTCTCCTGATAGCGTGGCAGCATGCAATTTCGTTATCAAAATTAAAAACGCGATAAGTCATCACTGGAAGGTGCACCGGTGGAAAAAGCAGCAACGGTAGCGTCCTGACTCTTCGTTTCGGCAAGCAATATCATATATCCGATTATTACAGCAGGACCTGTCGGGGAAAAAAAAGAGTACGATTTTAAGTATATATTGTGTAACCGGCGTGAGCAAGCACCAAACAAAATAGGCAGCATCGGACCTACAGAAGCTACTTACGGAGGTATTCGTGTTTGTGCCCTCAGAAGGCAAACATTAGTACTACAAGCCGCTTTGCCATAATGGTTCGGCACCTGCCATCTCATGGTTTACCGAAGGTGCACAAACTCCAGGTCCCCCTCCGACCAATCGTCGACTTCAGACGCTCTCCGTTACACGAACTATCCCTCTATCTTCACTATGCCCTGCGCCCCTTGGCAGGACACACCCCAACCTATGTCAAGGATTCCTCCCATTTCATTGAACTTCTAAGAGGTGTCACCATAAACGACGACGACGTTTTGGTCTCTTTCGACGTGAAATCGTTGTCCACATGCGTGCTCGTCGATTACAGTCCGATGCTGTAAGGACCTACTCCAAAACGACACATCCCTGCCTTCACGTACGCCATTCGAGACGCAAGACTTAGAGGGCGGTCCCATAAGTACTTAGCCTCACCGCGAGAGCGCAACGCTATCGCATTAGACATATACTGACGTTGAGTACGCTGTCTTAGAGGGACACACGCAAAGGTCCACTTGAATCGGGCTCGCGTTTTGTTTTTGGCTGCTTGGAGGAAGAGGAAGCAGGTGATTTTTCGTATGTCCGTTAAAAAAGGGGAAAAGAGCAATATCGGTCGGTGATTCGATTCTTGTTTTTGGAAGGGAAATCGCGCAGCGAAATCAAAGAGCGACTGGATGCCGTCTACGGTGAGTCTTCTGCTTCGATGGCAACCGTCAAAAATTGGTTCAACGAGTTTAAACGTGGTCGCACGTCGGTTTTTGATGAGCCTCACCCAAGGGACGCGCGAACGACTACCATGGTCGATAACGTGGCAAAAATCCACGACCTCGTATTGGCAGACCGTCAACTGAAGGTGCACGAGATAGCTGAGACAGTAGGCATTTAAAAGACCGCATGGGTCACATCCTGCATGAAATTTTGGGCATGAGAGAGCTGTCGGCGCGATGGGTGCCGCGTTTGCTTACACCGGACAAAAAGCGCGTCCGTGAGACCACTTCAGAGCAGTGTTTGAAGCTGCTTAAGCGTAATTCGAAGGAGTTCGTGCGTCGTTTTGTGACCGTCTACGAAACATGGATCCACTGGTACACACCAGAGACCAAAGAACAGTCGAAACCGTGGACTGCATCTGGTGAACCTGCTCTGAAGAAGGCGAAGATTGTCGCATCGGCCGGAAAGGTGATGGCCACCATCTTCTGGGACTATCAAGGTGTGATATTCGTCGACTACCTTGAGAAAGGTGACAGGACCGTACTACGCCGAATTACTGGGCCGATTCGATGCCGAATTGCAATAAGAAAGGCCACATTTGATGAAGGAAGAGGTGCGTTTCCATCATGACAACGCGCCGGCTCACTCCAGCGCCGTTGCCACGGCCAAGTTGGTCGAACTGGGCTGCGAAGTGGGGCCCCATCCAGCGTATTCTCCAGATTTGGCCCCGAGTGATTTCTTCGTGTTTCCCAACTTGAAAAAGTCACTCGCCGGACAAAAATTTGAGTTGAATGAAGAAGTTATCGCCGCCACAGAAGTCTACTTTGCAGCTCAGGAGAAAACGCATTTTTCTGATGGGATCAAGAAGTTGGAAGATCGCTGGGTCAAGCGTATAGAGTTGAAAGGGGCTATCTTGAGAAATAAATCGACACCATTCCAAAATTCTCGTTTTATTTTGGAGGCTAAGTATTTATCGGACCGCCCTCGTATGCCGCCTCCTGGAATTTTGCATGACGAACACATATTTTGTTTTCAACGGACAATTCTCGAAGCGGCGGCACGGAACCGCGATGGTAGCTTCACTTTCCGTGGTCTGCACGAATATCGTCCTAAAAACACTTCAAAATTCTGCGCTATGTTCTTATGAGACGGCTTCGAAATTGTTGTTTGTTGTTTTGTAGGGTTTAATGTCCCAAAACCAACTCTCATTATGAGAGACGCCGTACTGGAGGTCTCCGGAAATTTCGACCACCTGGGGTTCGTTGACGTGCACTTACATCGCGCAGCACACGGGCCTCAACATTTCGCCTCCATTGAAATGCAGCTGCCGCTGCCGGGATTTGATCCCGCGAGCCTCGGATCAGAGGCCAAGTACCTTAGCCACTAGACCACCGTGGCGGGGCTACTTCTAAATTCTTAGTCCGCTATGTAGATGACTGCTTTTGTGTGATGCATCGCCAAGACGTAATGCCTTTCCTGGAGCATCTGAACTTCTTTGTTCCATGCATCCAGTTCACCATGGAACAAGAAAATAATGTAACAGTTGGCTTCCTCGACGTCCTAATCAGACGGGGTGCCAAAGGGTTTCCAACCAGTGTGTATCCGAAGCCGCCCCCCCCCCCCCCCCCCCCAGGTAGTTAACTGTGGTTCGACTCCGCGCATCTTAGAAGACGAAAACGTTCCGTTGCCGATGAACTTTTCTCATGGGCATCGCGCATCTGCTCTGAGCCTGGTCTGCACAAGCAAGAGCTAGCCGTCGTTAGGCATGACCTTTGCAAAAACGGCTACCCTTCATAGCTACTGAGGACTCAGTAGTTGTGGTCGTCAGTTGCTTATCCCGAAGTGGTTCGTGAAGAAGCCAGACAAAATGGGCGGCCGTCCCCTAAGTAAACGGTATCACTGAAGCTCTTGCAAGGGTGTTTGGCAAATACGGAGTAAAAATTGCGCACGTGCCAACGAGTAGACTCAAGCAGAAGCTAGTGCACGTGAAGGATCCCTAGAAAAAGACCAGATTTCCAGGTGTTGCGTACAAGATACCGAGCAACGATTGTGACGCATCTTACATAGGTGAAACTGAAAATTTTAAATGGAGAATTCAGCAGCACCGGTACAGAACGATGTCAGCAAAGGCAATACAAACGTGAACGCCTTGACTTATCATCACTTCACCATGAACCACGACATTGATTGGGATTGCGGAACCATAATCACGACAGAGAAGCGCACATCGACACGGCTACCTTTTAGAATTTTTACATATTCAAGCGACTGAAAAAGCGATTAACCGGTCATGGGGTAATCTCCCCGAGATATACATGCGCACTCTCCGCCACCCAGCTCATATATATTCACGCCCTCTTGCACCCTTTTCATTGAGAACAAGGGATCTGTAGCGGCCCCGTTGTTTGTCTATTTTGTGACAACGCGTGTGCTTGTTTATTTCTTACCATGTCAAGTTATTGAGCGAATCTGTTCCCGGCGAAGCAACGCAAATAACACCGCGAAACCATAGCGGCTTGATCAGCCTTCGGTCGGCGGTAAAAACCGACCAACAGAGAGATAGTTCCACTTTTATACGTTTGCGACAACGTAGTCTAGTATTATCACCGAGATTTTAGAAGGCACTTCAACGAGAGCGTCGAGTATGCGAAATTTGTAGAACGGACGAGAAACAGCCCTTGTACTGTCGAGCGAGGCTTTCAGCTTTTGTGGTTCTTGCGTGGAAGACCTTCCCTAACACCGAAATCGGTTTCGGAGATTGCCGGTCTTCCTTTCAGGTCACCACTACGCCACAAAGAGGAGATCCTTCAGCGAGCTAACGGCGAGCCTTATATCCACACCCTTTACCACTGGCAGGACTCGGAGACAGCAGGCGCTTAAAAGCGTTTCTTCGTTACCAGCGAGATGGCACGAGATGCCTCTTGTGACGCACATCTTTAGTAGCAATTGCTGGTCACCTCGACAACGCCTCCTACACTGCAAACGGGTTTCAACCCTTTAGGGAGTTTTAGGCCCGTGTCATAACTGACTCCATAACGGGCATTCGCAAAACTCCCTTAAGAAGGGAGCTTTATTAACTCCCTTGTTATTGGTGTTTTAGTGGGGTTTCAAGGGAGTTCGTTTTTCCTCGTTTGGACCTTAACGCCGCAGGGTTTTTGTGGGGTATATAGGGAGTTTACTATGCTCCTTTGCGAGTTGTCATTCGGAGCTCGTTATAGCTCCTTTGAACGCCGTTACGGTGGGAGCTTTTAAGAAGAAACTTGGGAGTCTTTTTAAGTTGCTTTCAGCGCCATTATGATGGGAGCTTTTACCAGCAGCTTTGGGAGTAATTAATATTCTCTTTAAGCACCACTGGAACTGGTGTTCCTACGAGGAACCCTGGGAGTTTTTACGAATTGGTTGGGGAGTGCTTTCTAGCTCTTATTTAGAGCTTTTACAGGTATTCTCGGGAGTTTTTAGTAATTCTTCATTTGTTTTTAATAGGAACTGCCAGTACCTTTGGTGTGTAGCAGGCTGGTTCTTCAAAGCATCCACTGTATAGTGCGCATCCAGGACGGGACAGAGCAAGAGACATGTAACATACACACGGCGCGCCGTGTGTGTGTTACGTGTTACTTGCTCTGTCCCGTCCTAGATGCGCTATACAGTGGATGCTGTGAACCACCAACAAGCCCGCCGTGCAACCCTGGTTCTTCAAGGAAGCCGCAGACATAAGACAAAGCAAAAGAGCGTAAACATTTTATTGATGTTGCACGTGACGTGTTCATCACTGTACGACAGCATAATGAGAGTGAAACAATTTATACCCCAACAATTTAGACCCCTAAGACCCCAACATCGAAGCAAGAGCGTCATTGCTGGCGTATTAGGTGCCAAAGCCACGATAAGACTACGAAGCAAGCTACAGTGGAGGGCTCGAGAAATTCTGACCTCCTGGGCTTCTAAAATGCACTGACATCGAACAGTACACAGGCCTCTAGCATTTCGTCTTCATCCAAATACAACCGCTGCGGCCGGAATTGAATCCACGACTGCAGCCGGGCAGCACAACAAATTATGACAGAGGGATGGAAGAGAACTTCAGTACACGTCATGCATGCAAGCTGCGATTTTCACATGTTCCTTATAATGGCGCAAACGCTGTCAAAAGCACCACGGGCAAGGCAAAATGAACGTAAACATACCACCGATGTCTGTGCCATCTTAAGTTATATCTACATACAGTTCTATTATGTTATACTCTCACGTAATATGCAATCTGAATAAGGAAAACAGTGAATATTGCGAAACCGATTTTTTAAAATACATCAAACTACTCAGCTTGAGAACATGACAGTCCACAGCACAATGGTAACAATGGTGATCAACTGCACTTGAACAGGTGATGTCTTTGGTAAAAGTCAACATTTCAAACATGCGGACTTGCCTTTGTCAGGCAAAATCTTCGCTCTAGCAGGTTTATAAGAATGCTCTACCCCTCTACCCCAAGTGAACTAAACGGGTGCATGGGGTAAGGCAAGGAAAATCAGTATGTTCAACCAAAGGAATTGCATTTACGGCAAGAATAACGACAGTCCTGCCAACCCTCCTAAGCATGCAATACAGAAACCGAAATTATAACTGCGCAGGAGCCCATTCAGTGGGCTGTTTTTCAGCTTACAGACTTTTCGCAGTGATCAGTTTACGCGCCGCATGCCAGAGGCCACCACAAGTATGTCGCCAATCAACAGCCGATTTGGGTACCAGCTTCTCCACGCTCCAGGAATGCTCTGCTAAAAGGTCAGGATTAGCTTAGCTTTATTTCTTCAAATGTGGACAAGCAGAGACATTTTGCGTTGTCAAATTACAAAAATGTGCTGGAGACTTAATGGGCTCACTTTTTGATGACTTACAACCACAATACATCCGCATCAGCTGTACAAGCAGTGGACACTTTACGAACACTTATAATGCACACCATCCTGCGGGGTGAAATAAGTTAAACTGTCATGCACTAGAAATCACTGCTCAGCCAACATATACAGCAGCAACACAGCATCATCATCGCTACTGCAGCTGCACTGCAAGTGAGTGCTGCGTCTTCTCCATTCAAGCAGACATCAGGCTACTATATTTGTCGCCATCAGCCGGAAACATAACATTTAAGATTGCAGTGTATGGACATAAGGATAAAGAGAAGTATGATAATGTTGCATCTCGTGTGTTAACCAAAGTTATGTCAGCCACCCACTCACAGCTCACGTTGGTTAACAAAATAGCAGCTGTCTCAGCAGTGCCTGAGGCTTTCGTAGTCACTGTAAACAAATGAGCAGGCATTGTCCAGAAGGCACTCAATGGCAGCTGTTATCACAGGATCAAATACTTCACCAATCACAGGCACAGTAAAACTTCTATAGTATGAAGAGAGAAGTTTTTAAAGTTACTGGGCAGTAAAAATAAAAGCACATTTAATAGAAACTGGGCTCTATCAAGTGTGTAGCCTATTTCCCATTGCTTGTTCTTTTTTTTGAAAAACTAAAAAACACTAGACTGACAATATGTAACGATTTACGTTACCACTCACTGTTGTCAGCTGCATCATTGTCATTGTACTACAATGTTTACCAATGACATGCCTGCTGACTAACCAGCTGAGTGTTGAAATTGGTTTAGTCAACTGCACATTAACTGACGTCATTGTGAGCAGACAGAATAGCAACGAAAACACTGGTGCAAGTGTCACATCATTGGCACCGTACTGACAATATGAAGTGGCGGTGACAAGAACATTACTACAGGCCATCAGTGCATTCTCGACATGCCATCTGCTTCTCGTCCAGGGAAGCACTTCATCAGCTTGATAAAGTGCCCGTGCACTCTGAATATGAAAAGGAAGATTTCAAAACAATGTAGGACTGCATCCTAAGAAGATTCTCAGTTAAATGAACAGCTTGTTTTGGTAGGGAATAGGGCAAGTTTTGCAGTTTCATAAGCAGAGGACACGGCAACAGTGACAATAGAGAAAAAGAACACAGGATGAATGCCAACTGCCAATTGAAAACTTGTGCCAAAACACTTGCCATGTACTGATGTATGTCAGACTGTTCTCAGCAAGGACCAGCCAGAACAAATGCTAGTCAATCAGATAATGTTTTTTACTGTGCAAGGCAATGAAGCCTACATGATGCATTCTATCAATAATTTCTGGTTGCATCAGGTCCTGTGAATGTACAATATTGTGGTGCTAGCAAACTGGGGAACACAGCCACAATCTTGGCAGTGATGTGACAGATGCAATCTTGCCTGGCTCTAGTAGTTGCAGATAAGGGGGCTGAATGCACCATTTAAGTGGGGTGTGCTCGGTCCTAGTGGTCTTCGCTTTATCCATACCTCACTTTGCAGCTGCCTTAACCTTCAGAGTTTGTGATTTGCCAGTCTACTTTGGAATAAAGCCTATGCCACTAGCAGGAACAGGAATTAAAACTTGAATGTTGAAGCAAGAGGCAATGGGTGAATCCATGTATGCAGGAAACTACTGCTACATTACTGAGCTGACCTTGCTCAGCATCATCATCGCTACTGCAGCTGCACTGCAAGTGAGTGCTGCGTCTTCTCCATTCAAGCAGACATCAGGCTACTATATTTGTCGCCATCAGCCGGAAACATAACATTTAAGATTGCAGTGTATGGACATAAGGATAAAGAGAAGTATGATAATGTTGCCTCTGGTGTGTTAACCAAAGTTATGTCAGCCACCCACTCACAGCTCACGTTGGTTAACAAAATAGCAGCTGTCTCAGCAGTGCCTGAGGCTTTCGTAGTCACTGTAAACAAATGAGCAGGCATTGACCAGAAGGCACTCAATGGCAGCTGTTATCACAGGATCAAATACTTCACCAATCACAGGCACAGTAAAACTTCTATAGTATGAAGAGAGAAGTTTTTAAAGTTACTGGGCAGTAAAAATAAAAAGCACATTTAATAGAAACTGGGCTCTATCAAGTGCGTAGCCTATTTCCCATTGCTTGTTTTTTTTTTTGAAAAACTAAACACACTAGACTGACAATATGTAACGATTTACGTTACCACTCACTGTTGTCAGCTGCATCATTGTCATTGTACTACAATGTTTACCAATGACATGCCTGCTGACTAACCAGCTGAGTGTTGAAATTGGTTTAGTCAACTGCACATTAACTGACGTCATTGTGAGCAGACAGAATAGCAACGAAAACACTGGTGCAAGTGTCACATCATTGGCACCGTACTGACAATATGAAGTGGCGGTGACAAGAACATTACTACAGGCCATCAGTGCATTCTCGACATGCCATCTGCTTCTCGTCCAGGGAAGCACTTCATCAGCTTGATAAAGTGCCCGTGCACTCTGAATATGGAAAAGGAAGATTTCAAAACAATGTAGGACTGCATCCTAATAAGATTCTCAGTTAAATGAACAGCTTGTTTTGGTAGGGAATAGGGCAAGTTTTGCAGTTTCATAAGCAGAGGACACGGCAACAAGTGACAATAGAGAAAAAGAACACAGGATGAATGCCAACTGCCAATTGAAAACTTGTGCCAAAACACTTGCCATGTACTGATGTATGTCAGACTGTTCTCAGCAAGGACCAGCCAGAACAAAATGCTAGCCAATCAGATAATATTTTTTAATGTGCAAGGCAAATGAAGCCAACATGATGCATTCTATCAATAATTTCTGGTTGCATCAGGTCCTGTGAATGTACAATATTGTGGTGCTAGCAAACTGGGGAACACAGCCACAATCTTGGCAGTGATGTGACAGATGCAATCTTGCCTGGCTCTAGTAGTTGCAGATAAGGGGGCTGAATACAGCATTTAAGTGGGGTGTGCTCGGTCCTAGTGGTCTTCGCTTTATCCATACCTCACTTTGCAGCTGCCTTAACCTTCAGAGTTTGTGATTTGCCAGTCTACTTTGGAATAAAACCTATGCCACTAGCAGGAACAGGAATTAAAACTTGAATGTTGAAGCAAGAGGCAATGGGTGAATCCATGTATGCAGGAAACTACTGCTACATTACTGAGCTGACCTTGCTCAGCATCATGCTATGCTTTCCAGCTGTCCAACTTGAGGTGCCGTACAAGCTTTTCCGTGGCCTAGTTATTTCTGATGTTCTCAACCAGCCACGTTTTCGAAGTGCACCCTGAGATGAAGCCACATTTAATTACACATCAGGTCACACTGAGCAAGTAATGTGGCAGCATTGTTTTCTTTTCACTTTATCATAAAAAAATTTGTCTCCCATGTGCTGGCTGACAGCCTCAATGCATAAACGCCTTGGCAGAGGCAAGCTTTCCACAGCAAAGGTTTTCTCCCGCTGCAGAAAAACTTTTACGGAGCATTAAGAAGGGTGGCAGTAGGGTACATAATGGCACTGAGCAAAATGTACTTAGGAAAATAGCTGTACTTCCCTTTGTAGCATATGGATTTACCCATGCCTAAGGGTATATGGCCTCTCACTACAATGTTCCGGCTTCAGTTCCTGCCCCAATTAAGTTGTGCAGACCCACTGACAATCATGAACTAGTTGAAAGCTAAAAGTCGGCTGCAAAGTAAGAGACATGAGCAGTTACGCCTTATGCTATACTTTAATGGTATATTCACTCCTACTTTCTGTTTGTTGGTGGGATGAGATATTGCAGCACAGTGGACCCTTGAAGGGCAGCCCGGCGATTTTTCAGTGTCCACAGATCTTAGTGAAATTTTCCATGTATGTTCTTATTGTCACTATAATAATATATGCCAAATTGGGCAGTTGCAAGTCATTTAGTTTTCCTGAAAATAAATTTTAATACTTTTTAGCAGATTCCCATGCGGGCTACCTTCTGTTTTTGGCGTCATTACCTCCAACACCTCCTACACGAGCAGGCGAGCTGTCAAGAGCAATACAGTGACACTTCAGTGCCCAAATTGTCGCTGTCAAGTTTAAAAAAGCTAGCATAACTCAATATTGTAACGGAAAGAATAGGAGATGGGAGATGAAGAAGAGGACGACGAAGTGGAATGCGCCATTGTACCATCTCCTATTCTACGCCATTGTACGCCATTGCGCCATTGTGCGCCATTGTACCATCTACCATCTCCTAATACGTCATTGCCGCACCTTCGAGGCCCTCAAACTGCGCCGCATAACACCGAAGTTTGGCAGGCTGGCAAATGTAACGACTGTTGCTAGCATCGAGGACGACACGTCGCCGGCCGATCTCGCGAACACCATAAGACAGATTGTTAGAGAAGAGTTAAGTCGCTGCACGGAATTGAACAACGACTTCCGTGATGCCCAACAGTCGCACTTTCCGTCACCAGCTCCTCGAGATCTGTCTGTTGCTGCGGCAACTGTCGGAGAGCGGCACCCGAGAAAGCCTGTATGGACGCAACACAACTACCACCGAGAGGAGGATAACGATCGTGCTGCAGGGTATCCCCGTCGAACAGCCTACTTGGAGCCACGGACATACCCGGTCTACGCGAACGTAAGCCGCGAGCCTCCGGTGTGTTACACCTGCGGTATCACGGGGCATATTTCTAGATTCTGTCCCCACCGTCGCCGGTCGCCGCGGTGGTACGAACGCCAACCACAACCAACGTCCTATGGAACCGAACGTCGCAACTATGACCACTCCTGGCCTCCCTGCTCGTTTGCTCCACCGGTGAGTTTCGGCAACAACACTTCACGACAGCATCCCCGCAGTGATTCCCCCGTCTCCGACCGCAGTCTGACTCCGCCGCCTTCACGCCAACGTCGGTCTCCTTCGCCGAGGCGGCGTTCATTCTCACCACCAGCTTCGGGAAACTAGGCTGCGCGACCGATGGGGGTGAGGGCGCCAGACACGATTCGACACAGATACCTCTGCCCGTTACTATGATGCGGAACAAAGTGAAAGTGGTTATTGACGGTGTATGTGCTATGGCCTTGGTGGACACCGGGGCAATGATATCGGTTATGAGCCTGACGTTCAAGAACCGTCTTAGACGTAAAGTGATGTTCCCCCTCGACAAGCCTACTAGATTCCGTGGAGTAGGCGGCGAAATACTGCGCCCCCTTGGTGTTTGTGTTGTGAACGTTCTGTTGGCGGATAAGTGTTATTTGACCGAATTTGTTATTTTGGAACGGTGCACACATGACGTTATCCTGGGCATAGACTTTCTACAAACCTGCGGGGCCTCTGTTAATTGCGGTGCCGGTGAGCTTTCGGTAAACAGCGGGAGTCCAGGAATCGTTGCATGCCCAGAACAGCTACTGCCAGGATTTGTGGACGAACCACATGAAGAACAGAAGACATTTGCTGTAGCTGATGACGTGAGGCTACCTCCATGGTCATTCGCATCGGTATCGGTAGTCGCTTCTTCCTATACTGATGTTTCATTTGACGCCTTTGTGCAACCACTTAGTGATTCTTGTCGGAAGAAAGACCTACTGGTGCCTAGCAGCATTGTATCGGTGATTAATGGCTCCACATCGTTGTGGGCACTAAACTGCTCTGCTGTGCCTGTGCATGTTCCTAAACACATGAAGATTGCTGTATTTGATGACGTCACGAGCAGTTCAACTATGGCCACAGGGGACGAGAAGACTTCCATTAAAGTGCGAGCCACCGGCGCCTTCGAAGAGGAAATTATAGGCATGGTCAGCAAGTCGTTGTCATCTCGTGAACGTAACACGTTAGTACAAGTGCTGTCCAAGCATACTTCTGTGTTTGACTTCTCCCAAGACCAGCGCCGCACGACTGTTCCATCCTCGCGCGCCCGTCATCGAATTGACACCGGATCGGCTCATCCCATCCGGCAGAAGCCTTACCGAGTGTCGTCCTCGGAGCGCAAGGTTATCGCGGAGCAAGTACAAGAAATGCTTATGAAAAACGTAATACAAGAGTCGTCAAGTCCGTGGGCCGCACCAGTTATTCTGGTGAAGAAAAAAGATGGCTCATGGAGATTTTGCGTCGACTACAGACGCCTAAATGCGGTAACAAAGAAGGACGTGTACCCGCTCCCGCGAATTGACGATGTGATAGACTGTCTGCACTCTGCTCCTACTTTTCGTCCCTCGATCTACGTTCCGGATATTGGCAGATACCTATGGACCCCGCTGATAAAGAGAAGACTGCTTTCGTTACACCGGATGGTTTATTCGAATTTAACGTTATGCCATTCGATCTTTGTAATGCCCCTGCTACGTTCGAGAGATTCATGGACACAATTCTTCGCGGACTCAAGTGGGAGATATGCCTTTGTTATCTTGACGACGTCGTTATTTTCGGCCGCACTTTTGAAGAGCATAACGAGCGTCTCAGCCTGGTTCTGGAATGCATGGAGAAAGCTGGTTTGATTCTCAACTCCAGAAAGTGTAAGTTCGGGGAACGACAGACATTAGTTCTAGGTCATCTAGTCGACAAAGACGGAGTCAGACCTGACCCCCGCAAGATTGAAGCGGTCAGCGCATTCAAGCCTCCACAGTCATCTCGAGAGCTCCGTAGTTTCCTGGGCCTTTGCTCTTACTTCAGGTGTTTTGTGCCAAGATTCGCCGATATTGTGGAACCGTTGACGCGTCTGTTGCAGAAGGATGCACAGTTCCAGTGGACACCAGAATGTGAGTCATCGTTCCGTCAACTCAAGTTTCTACTTACGTCAGACCCCATCCTGCGTCACTTCGATCCTTGTTCCCCTACCGAGATCCATACAGACGCAAGCGGGGTAGGCATCGGAGCAGTGCTCGTACAAAAGCGAGATGGCGCCGAACATGTCGTTGCTTACGCGAGTCGCTGCTTGAGTAATTCTGAGCGAAATTACACTCTCACTGAACAGGAGTGTCTCGCAGCTGTTTTCGCTGTTCAGAAATTTCGCTGTTACATCTACGGCCGCCCATTCAAGATAGTCACCGATCATCATTCATTATGCTGGCTTGTCAGTCTCCGAGATCCTTCTGGTCGTCTCGCACGGTGGGCCTTACGACTTCAGGAGTATGACTTCGTGGTGACATATAGGAGCGGCCGCCGCCATGCTGACGCTGATTGTCTTTCCCGCTTACCACTTCCAACGACCCATTCTGAGGAGGACGCTTTCGACGACTGCCTGGGAGCTATTACACCCGAGTTTCCCGATGTGACCGTATTCCGACAGGAGCAGCGTAACGACGTCAGTTTGGAGCCTCTCTTCGTCGCGGCGCGCAATCCGAAAGCCAGTGGTGGTTTTTCCATACGTGACGGCTTGTTGTACAAAGCTAACCGCTCTGCAAGTGGCGCTCGCTTTCTTCTTCTTGTCCCGGAGAGCCTCCATACTGCTGTGTTACGTGCGATGCATGACGACCCAACATCCGGTCATCTTGGGTTCGCCCGCACCCTGCAGCGGGTTCAGGAGCGCTTTTACTGGCCTCGCATGCGTCAGACAACAAAGCAATATGTGGCCAGTTGCGACCAATGCCAACGTCGCAAAAGACCTTCAACCGCTTCCCCAGGCCTTCTGCAACCGCTCATTCCGCCTCATGCACCTTTCGAACAAGTCGGCGTCGACCTGCTGGGCCCATTCCCACGGTCATCAAATAACAACCGATGGATCATCGTTTGTGTGGACCACCTTACACGCTACACAGAGACCGCGGCAGTACCGTCATCTACCGCTGCTTGCGTCGCATCTTTCTTGTTGCGTTATGTCGTCTTACGCCATGGCCCACCTCGCGTGATCATAAGCGACCGTGGTCGTCAGTTCGTGGCAGACACTGTTGAGGAGTTGCTTCGGCTATGTGGAACGCAATTTCGACACTCCACGCCGTATCATCCGCAGAGCAACGGCCTTGTTGAACGTACGAACCGAACCTTGACGAACATGATAGCCATGTACGTGTCATCGGATCACAAGAACTGGGATGATGTGCTACCATTTATAATATACGCCTACAACACTGCGAAGCATGAGACAACAGACTACAGCCCTTTTTATTTGCTCTACGCCAGGTCACCGCGGAGCTTCCTTGACACTATTCTGCCGTTTTCATTAGACACAGAAGATTCAGTAGCCAAGACACTTTGCCTTGCCGAGGAAGCCCGTCGAATAGCACGCATCCAAACGTTGGCATCTCAAAGCCGCTCAAAGCAACGATATGATAGCACACATGAAGAGGTTTCGTTTGAAAAGGGTGATCTAGTGCTGCTATGGACCCCACAGCGCAGGCGTGGCTTGTGCAGCAAGCTTCTATCACATTATGTCGGCCCGTTCGTTGTGCTTGATCGCCTGAGTGATCTCACGTATGTACTTGCGCGGCTTTTGTCTAAAGACAGGCGCTCCAGGAAAACGCAACTCGCTCACGTTGCACGTCTCAAACGTTACTATCCCACCACAGCACAATGACTCACCCGGTGGGCTTCGTCTGCGAAACGGGGATTGTAACGGAAAGAATAGGAGATGGGAGATAAAGAATAGGAGATGGGAGATAAACATCCTTCATCCGACGGATGAAGGATGTTTATTTACAAGTGACGGTCAGCGGGGATGAGGGATCGCCAAGGTAGATAGCCACGGAGATGGTACAATGGCGCACTCCACTTCGTCGTCCTCTTCTTCATCTCCCATCTCCTATTCTTTCCGTTACAATATATTCTCAGATTACATTGCCTGTCATTTTTCTGGCACCAGCTTCATATTTCTGATGATGAGAACACCTGTGAGGTCACGGGATACACTGCATCACTCAGTTATATAAAATAATGTGAGAGTTTTTGAGCAAATTGAACCACCCTGCCTGCTATAGGTCTATCAGTGCCATTGGAAAAGAGCGATATCAGGAAATGGTGAAGAAACTGCCAGAGTTGCCCTTCAAGATGAACTTGAAGGGATCATGAAAATTTGTCCCTCTTATCAGAAGTGCCCCGAAAAGGTGACAAGATAACTGGTGCATCAAAATAACTCTCACTTAAAATAGTGAACAAAGTAGGTTTACAATGGGGAGCCAAGTGTAAAAGGTCCACTTATTTTGCCTCTGCAAGAGACAGGATGGTAGCTTTAAGCATTACTCCATGGGTTTATCCTCATATGTGTATGTCAGGCTGATTTGGTCAGAATGTTGTTATTCTCATCAACATAACAGGACATCATCATGCTTCCAATACATGTTGCCACATCATTTCCTATCATGACTGGAACTAGTTGACTCCCATTTGGCTGACCAAACCCAAAAAATAAAGAGGCTCATTGTTCATCGTCACTAGAGTAACTTAAGTTAGTCGGGCACGAAGCAGCTGATTTGGTTTATTAAACAGATTTCTTTACACTGAGTGGAAAACCAACCAGATGTTCCCCCATCGTTTGCTACTCCTAGAGTTCTTAACAGAGTTTGTCTTAAGAGGAGTTTACTGTATTATGCATATTATGAATTTGTGAATATATTACAAACCCCTGGAAGGCTAAGCTAGCATGCACGTCTCATAATTGCTGGAATTGTGGATGTGCCATCAAGTTTGCCAACATAGTGCACTACCAGTGTTCTGATGCAACAGGAAATAGTCAAAGCAGCGCATGTCATCACTCTTCAAAGCACGGCTCAAATTTGGGCTGCTTGGTACATGTTGAGAACAAGTGAGGAAACCCTGCCCTTCATAGGTGGCTGTTCCCAGAAGGTGCCCCATGAACGAGCGAACAGTTGATGATAGTCTGCACCCACTCGGTAATGTCTTCTTGCATTCTTGTTTGTATTTATGCAGCATAAAATTTCCTAACCTATGCTCAGCATGCATCAAACAAAACCCTCGACTGTATTGCATAGTAACAAACTCCTGCATTTCAGCGTGTCACAATAGGCATATCTCTTTTTTCCTAACGTCCTTCTTGAGCACGGTGTGTGACAGATGTCAGTACATGGCACGTCTTTTGGACATGTTTTCAGCTGGCACTTGACACTTGACCTGCAGCTAGCTGTTACGTGTTTCTTGTTGTAATGCTGTCCTTTAGTACTTATTAAACTTCTTTGATTTATATGTAGCAATGTAGAAACCACATGACGAAAATGTGTTAGCAGAATTATGTATAGCATTGTGTTCACTGAAAGAGAAATGTAGCAATGTAGCAAAAGGCACCTATGGATGCAAACAAGGTTATATTGGCAAATAATATATATTGCAACAAGTATATAAAAAGACTATGCTAAAAGCAACCACTCTTATTTAAAGCGCAAATCATACAGTGCTTAATGCACTTGAAAGTACTGTTGCCTATGTACTGCAACAGCATACAGCAGCTACCGTACAGAATAGCCCAGAACAGCCCTCACATCCATCATCCTGTCTCCTTTAGAACTCTTCAGTTCGTTGACCCTTATAAACTGGCAAAGAACACTGAACATTTACAGACTTAGTGGCAAGAACTGCTCAATATGTATTCAAGTTTATAATATTCATACACTCGTAATTTTAACACAATACTGAAATGTGAAATGTATTTTTATTTACGTGCAATAGACAACACATGAAATCCTGAAAAGCATCGTTCTCTGCAACTTTCTGGTACAGAAATAGGCTGCAATTTTAGCCACTATAGCACACATAAAGTATATCATCACAAAGATTCATTTAGTAAAAAGCCCCAACACTTATGTGAATGCAGGGTGTTGCAATGTACTAAGCATGCATTTGAAAATGCGCGTTATGTTTAAAAAGAATCCTTCGTGTGGATCCTGAAGATCAAGGCAGACAAGCTGAAGCTGCACAAGCAACCATGGCCTTCATTGGAAAAGGATCCATACAAACTTCAATGATACCGTTGAGACAGCAGGAAATGAAGAGGGAGTGTCCTGAAAATAATCACATCAATTAGGTACTAATGAATTTCCAAGGTGACACCACTTGGTTACTCCAATACAGCATTACAGGCTGTCGAAGGAAACTAGATAGCACAAATAAAACAGACTACACAAAGAAGAAACACACAGTACCCCGAACAGGTTACCACTCACAGCTAATCTTTATTATGATTCGTGTCTTTTAATGTATACAGCACAGCCAATGGGCACAAACGCATTGCACATCATAGTCATAATCTATTATCTTCAGTGATATGCGCGGCTAACACATCGTATCTAAGGGCTACAAATCCTTGTCGCGCAAGGGAATAGATGTATCACTTACACAGGCGCCACCTTTCTAATGTGGCAATGCCTCCGAAATTTACCTAGCACTGCCACTCCTGCCCAGAATCCTAATACTACTGTGCAATGATACATAGGTGCAGGATCTACAATGCGTAGGTAAATGGAACAAAGCCTTATTTACAACAGAAGCTCATGTTCCTCTGCTCGAACAATGACACAACAGCCAGTCTGTCCGATATACGCTTTACCACAAGTGAGAGAAATGTTGTAAACCAGTGTTGTACGGAAAGACGTTCCTGGAACGAGTTCCTTTCGGGAGGAACGAAGGAACGCCATCGTTCCATTTGGGATTGGTGAAACTGTAACGGGAACGCGTTACATTTACGAAGGAACGGCAAAGGGAACGGCGTTCCTTCTATACACCTTCCACTCCACGACGATCGCACGTACACAGCACATCCTGCAGGGCAGATAGGCTGGGCCACAACAAGCCTTCCCTCGAGTACCAGTTTTCCTGCCGCCACTATCGCTCCCTGATAAAAAATCACGCATGAAAAAGCCATTGTATCGCAGTTTCGATGATTCGACGGGGGTGACGCTTCCCCTTCACTGTGGCTGCACGACGTCAAGGTATCCCTCTACTCTTTGGCAGTGGCAGCTTACTATGGACGCTTGCAAGTAGTATCCGGCTATCAGCCAGCCCTGCATGGGTGTACGGCAACGCGGGAGGAACTGCATGCAACAGCGAAATTCCTTTCGCCCCTTATGATCCCGCCGCCAGGTCTCCCTCTGAACTAAAACAGTGTCAATGCGTGCTTTACTATATCGCGTCTCCCCGCATTGGTTCTGAGAATGCGGTTACGGCCATGGTTGTCCATACTTGTAAGACACACTGTGCGTCAATCTAATCAAGGTATTTTAGTTGAACTGAACGGGCTGCGCCTTATTCTAGCATCAACAGCCCTATGCCGTCAGCAAAAAGCAGAAACAAAAGGCTTTTCGAAAGGATATATACACGTGCTAACGCGAACGTGTACTGAACATGCTTACGTGTGCGCGTGCGTGTTTGTAATGCTGAGCGAAGTTACCATCGTTCTAACTCGGACCTAGTTGATTATGTTCGGAGATGCCCAGTTTGTTTTCTAATAAAATCTATGATTCCATTGTTATCATTAGTACGCGACCAAAGGGTTAGCTACACAGGACTGTCCTGTTAATTAGTCAATTATACTTGTGTGGTGTGGGTCATTTTCGGTTGGCATCCCGTCAAATTATGCATGTTAGGCTATTTATTTTCTTATTTGTTTCCTGCACCACAACAGCATTTCAGCCTTGCCTTGATGTCGTTGTGCCTACAAATTTAACAGGCAAATAATGCTTATTTCTAAAGCCACGAATAAAAGAAGAAAACAGTCCCATGTTATTTAATTCGGCGGTAAACGCACAAGATAGCATTATTAAAATTCCTCACACTGGCATATATTCAATGCAGCTATATTTAACAAATAAAGTTATGTATATCACAAATACTTTAAAGTGGCGAGAACTAAGTAAAAGCAATATATCCAGAATTGCAAAATAGTTTATTAATATGCTACAAGGGCCACCAATTTTGAGAAAGGTCGTTTAGGATCGGGAATGCTGACGACTTCGGGGAATCTTGTTCCAGTATTTGCGTGCAATGCCATGGGTCAGGCACAAACCTTTATATGCTCTCCTAAATCAAAAGGTCTATTACTACCTTCTAGTGCCAGATGCACCACTGTTACATGCACTGGTGCATGTGAGTAACTACCTATTTACACATTGGAGACGCAGTATCCTGGCTACGCATATGAAGAGTGAAATGGAAAGTGTCGCTCTTGTAATAGACCATAGTGCCAAAGTTGCACTGTAGTTGTCCGTAGTATGTTCGGTGCTCCTCGAAAATATCTGCCCCGGAGCGTTTCTTTGGATGTTTCTTTGTCTCCAGATAATATGCCGCCGGTGACATTGAAATTCTTCAGTTATACATAGGTCGATGCGAGACTTAATACGTTAACTTTAATTTGCCTCAGGATTAATTTTCAATTTTAGAAATCAAATGTAACGTTACTGTAAGGGCACGTTCCAATTTTCGAAATGTAACTGGAACGCATTCCTTTTCTATTAAAGGAGCTTGTAATGGGAACTCATTACAAAATCCTGAAGAAACGAGGAACGAGTTTTCGTTCCTGTTTTGGAGGAACGTGTACAACACTGTTGTAAACTACACCTACAGGGCAGACAACATACCACGTGGTATAGTTCTTCTCACAAGTGGGTTTCTTTGGTGGTGCCAAAATACGTGGGCAAAGCCCAGCGAGCTTGCGTGGTGCTGAAAACGCAATAGGCACATTGTACACTCAGCCATATTTTTTTATTTGTGCGATACATTATGCACTTACAGCACCGCTTCAGGTCTTTAACTTCTGAGCAGATCCTTATGTTGCTTTTTGCTCTTCATTTTGTGAAGGAGCATCCCAGACAACTGTCAGTATCGAGCAAGGGAAATCACCTGCCTGCAGGTGCTCAGTCTGCCACTTAGAACTACCCTGTAACAAGAACACACAAGACTTCGCCTGTACCAATTCAAGGCATTGGGCTGTGACTGCTCACTTTATACCTTACTATGTGTTGAGTAATATGGTAAAAGCTCTTTACATGCATGCAGAGTGTACATACAGCAAATCTGTTGTCCACTAAAAAGCATGTTCATGTCTAAAACTGGACATTGTGAATGTTAGGAAGCTCATAGGTAGTAGGCAGCACATTTTATGGGCGTACTCTCTGCGTGCTCGTAAAGAGCCTTTGCCATGACTTGGCACATAGTAACGTAGTAAAACGAGCAATTGCAGCCCAATACCTTGAATCGGTACTGTAGAAGTCTTGTGTGCTCTTGGTGCAGGATAGTTCTAAGTGGCAGACTGAGCACCTGCAGGTAGCTGATTTCCCTTGCTCGATACTGGTAGCAGTATCCACGACATTCCTTCAGAAAATGGAGAGAAAAAAATACACGAGACGCTCTCAGAACTAAAAGACATGAAGTGGTGCCCTACGTGCATAAGGTATCACAAAATCTAAAAAATGTGGCTGAAAGGAACAATGTGCCTATTGCATTTTCAGCACCACACAAGCTCACTGGGCATTGCCCATGTATTTCGGCACCACCAAAGGAACCCATTTGTGGGAAGAACCATAGCACATGGTATGTTGATTGTACTGTAGGTGTAGTTTCCCTCTATAAGATCCTTCTTACATGTGGTAAAGTGTATATCGGATATCATACAAACTGGTCGTTGCGTCAATGTTCGAGCAAGGGAACACAAGCTATCTGTTATTAGTAAGGTCCCTTTTCATTTACGTACACATTACAGGTCCTGCAACTGCGTGCCATTGCTCAGTATTATTAGGATTCTGGGCAGGAGTGGCAATGCTAGGGAAACTTTGGAGGCATACCGCATTAGAAAGAAAGGTAGCGCCTGTGTAAGTGACAAATCCATTGTCTTGCGCGGCAAGGAGTTGTAGCTCTTAGATACAATGCGTTCATCCGTATCTTTGGCGATATGCACGGCTATGAACATGGTGTGCAGTGCGTTTATGCCCATTGGCTCTTCTTATTATTAAGAGACGAATCACAATAAACATTAGTGGTGAGTGGCACCATTCTGGTATACTGTGTGTTTCTTTTAGGAAGTTTAAACTCCTCCAGGCACAGTTTAAAGAGAGCCCGACACATGTGTTTCTTCTGTGTCTAGTCCTTTTTATTTGCTCTATCTAGTTTCCTTTGACAGTATGAGCCAACTAGCCCAGCAACAATTCCTGTTAAACATAATAGGATTTTTGACAGTGCTTTGGTCATAATAAATTGTTGAACCAAGAATGTAATTGGGGCCGACATTTCGACAAGAGCCTACATGCAATGTGGAGAAGACCAAGCTTGTGTGCAGAGGATGGAAACACACAAGCTTAGATACATGCTTCCTTCCACTCTTGCTCCGTTACCTTTGCAGCTGGAGAAGCATCAGCAAGGCATAAAAAGAAGTTGCTATGGAAGGCAGCTGCTACCCTGAAGAAGAAAGGTCCTCTTGTCGAAATGTTGGCTCCAAGTATATTCCTGGTTCAACGATTTCTCATCAATTTATAGCTTCATGTTCTCCGTGAACTTCTAGTTTGCTTTGATTGATAGTGCTTGGTTACACATTGCCACCACACCAAGTGTAACCTGCCTGTCCAAGATACCAAGACGAACGATGGCACATTAGGGTGATTCCACGTAAGATCGAACAAAGCATGGCTGGTCAGCCTCTTAAATTTATTTCAAAATTTTATATATTGCGGCCCGATGTGTGGAAAGAAGATATCTGCAGTTGGTTTTGCTAGCAAAAATTTTGTCGAAGCACCGGGTGTCAATAATGACAAAGAGGTGGAGTGCCGCACTTACCTGCTCTTCTGTTTTGGCCAACTTTGGTTATTAATTACACAAACTATGCTAAGGTTAGGTGGCTGAAATTTTTTAAAGTAATTATACGCATGATTCTGCTTGTTGTAAATTATTTTTGTGTTTTATGGGGAGTGTACATATTTTTATAAAAATTCTCGAATTCAGCCCAGGAAGCTTTTTTCTGTGCACTTTGCGGGCTTATATCTCAAAAAAGGCTTGTGGCAGAGCGGCGAAAACTCCGCATTACTTTCTAAGCATACTCTTTTGTCAAACTGCAAAAGCTTATATTTGTATAACGTTTCAATAAAGAGATACGGGCGGGCTAACTTCAAAAAACACCGAACAGTGGAAATTTCTGAAGACAAAAAAAAAACAATTTTGATATTTTTCAACTTTGTACACTTATTCTCCTTCACATTGGCTGTCACAATCACCAAAAAGATATCGCATAATTTTGTTCCACTAGGAGTTACAGGCCCTCGAATTATACCCTTGTGGAAGGCTCAGCGAACCATGCACGCCTGATTATTCTGACATTTGTGATCGCGTACGGCTTTTAATTTTGGCATGATAATGTGCCTGGTCATTTACGTCTGAATGCTGCATATTAGCTGTGAGGAACGCAATAGTGAATGATTAGGGGTGAGTTTTGTACGCGTTGGGTT